>JBBDGP010001576.1:445000-536540 GCA_037952835.1 Lithobates septentrionalis | reverse complement strand
GGGAGGGGAGAGAGAGGGGGGAGAGGAGAGAGAGGGGGAGAGGAAAGAGAGAGAGGAGAGAGAGAGAGGAGAGGAGAGAGAGAGGGGTATGAGGGAGAGGGAGGGGGAGAGAAGGGTAGAGAGAAAGGGGTAGAGAGAGAGGGGAGAGAGGGGACTGGAAAAGGGGGGCTGGGAGGGAGAGAGTGGAGGGCGGAGAGAGGGGGGTAGAGAGAGAGGTGGGAGGGAGAGGGGGAGAGAGAGGGGGAGAGAGAGAGAGTGTGGGTATAGAAAGAGGGGGGATAGATAGAGAGGTGGGAGGGAGAGAGGAGAGGGAGGAAGAGAGAGAGAGAGAGAAAGGGAGGGAGGAGAAGGCTAGAGAGGGGAGAGGAGAGAGAGGGGAGAGGAGAGAGAGAGGGGGAGAGGAGAGAGAGAGGGGGAGGGGAGAGAGAAGAGAGAGAGCTCCTGTGTGCGATTCGGGATAACCTGTGATGTCTCCGGGTGTGTGCAGGTTCCAGAAGTCGGTCCGGGCACATGTTGTTTGCATACAGGGCAGGAAGGTGGACAGAGCGGACATGTGTCAGGGTGCAATAAAATGTATCCTGTCACTGGACTCACCCCATTCCCCATGTTCATCAGATCGCCTTCACTACTGGCAGCCTTTGCATTGCCTCTGAGTGAAATCACAACACGTGAGGGCGGGCTTCATCTACCAGTCAACACGACATCCTGCAGTTCATTGGACCAACCAATAATATGGTTTCCTCCCATCATCGCTGGTGCGGATCTTATCACCGGCATTACAGTGGCTCGAAGGGCAGTGACTTAACCCGGTTCTCCCTCCGTGCAGCACGGGATAAAGATGAGAGGAAGAGGCAGTCCAGCTGATATTAGTGCAGAGTCCTGGCATGAGGAGATTGGTCCCGCACATCCGCAGGCAGTGCCATCATTCTTCCCAATGCTGGGCTCTTCCCTTCCTCCGTTAGGCAAATTGCCTAATTAAAGAGCCGCCTCTGCCTATAAGACCTAATGCTTAAAACAACACTCTTATTCCGCGTACACACGATTGGACTTCTCATCAGAAAAAGATATGACGGCTTTTCTGACGGGATTCCACTCAAGTTTGCCTTGCACACACACGGTCACGCAAAAGTTTGCTGAACTTACAACCGTCAAGAACGCGGTGACGTACAACACTACGACGAGCCGAGAAAATGAAGTTCAATGCTTCTGAGCATGCGTCGAATTGTTTCCGAGCATGCATAGGAATTTTGCGCGTTGGAATTGCCACAGACGATCGCATTTTCGGATAGGAACTTTTTCCGACCGAAAAATTAAGAACATGCTCTCAATCTTTTTCTAGCTGGAATTCGGCCAGCAAAAGTCCGATGAAGCATACACACGGTCGTATTTTCTGACGAAAAACTCTCTTCGGTCTTTTGCAGGCTGAAATTGCGATCGTGTGTACGTGGCATAAGAAGTAACAAGCTGATCCCCTAGTTAAAGAGGGTTGTGTACTGCATCAATAAGAGCTGAAATGATCTCTTTAACTAGCGAGTAATAGCAGTAGTCTGACTCCTCAGGGGAAAGCTCATCAGAGACTTGAGCAACTTGGTACCAGAGCCTCTGTGGCCAATGGCTCACACACAGCTTAGGGTGCAGCTAAATTGGATCCTGAACCAGCTGTAGAGGGAACCATTGTGTTCTTGCAGCCTCTGCTTTTAAAGTTGGAAGACAACTGGGTAATTTGGGACAGTCTTGGGTGACCATAGTAAAAACCTCAGCTGAGAGAGCAGCAGAGGGCCCAACTACACCTGGCAGAGACAAAGAGGACTCCCATGAAAAATGAGACTCTAAAATCAGAGGGCAAGATTTGCAGCTACAGACAGTCAATATTAGGGATGTGCTGCAAGCAGTTTCCAACAGGCTGGTTGAGAGCATCCTGAGAGCTACAGGTACAATGCCCCCCCCCCCCCCCCCAATCCCCTATTCTACAGTACAAGCAGACATATTGCAGCCACAGGCTGAGTATTCATGAAACCTGGACAGCTGGTAGCAGATGAAAATTTTTACAAACAGGAGGGTTAGACAGCTGAAGGTGGCCAAAATCACTATAGTCGGTAGGAGAAATGGATCCAAGATTAAAGTTCTCTCTTTGCAGCCGAAGCACCATGCTTCCTTGATTCTGTTTGGCAGGAAAGAGTGCCAAGTACATGCACATGACACTCCACCCAGTGGAACAACTCTATTCTACAACAAAGTTGGTAAACAAACACAGAAAATGTGCCGCTCAGTAACCAATAAAATAAGGGAACTCCCGATGCCCGACTCAAATGGCCTACTAAGTGAGGTTTCAGAGACAGGGCAAGCACAGAAACACAGCCAGCAGCTCTAGACCTGGAAAGAACTCCACAGCTAACATAGCCAGAACCAGTTTTGAAAGCACTTAAAGTTGAACTATGGGCAAAACTTTTTTTTTCATTTTAGATAGAGCAGGGGGGGTTATAACCCCTGGTAGATTTTTTTTCACCATCTCTGTCCCATTGCAGAGATTTCCCTTCATTTCCTGTCCCATAGCCAAACAGGAAGTGATAGGAAATCTCTGCAAATTAAAGGAATTTCTTGGGGACCCCCTTAATGGGGGTACAGACAGCAATTAAAATTGACAGAGGCTCTAATCCCTCTCCACTCTTTCCAAAACTAAAAAAGTTTTGCCTTAAGTTATACTTTAAGGAATGTCCAGTGCCTGAGGCTCTAGCCACGATGTTAAGTCCATTGTGGTCAAGTTGCAATACAGTTTAAAAGTCAGAACAAGGGTGGGATAGCTGCGAATTAACGAGTAGAACCACTAGCAGCTTTATAGAGAACATTCTTCATTCAAGGTGAAGGTTTTTAGAAGGAATCACAGGGTAGTCATTAAAACAGCAGCCCCAGAAAAAAAAATGTCCACTCTTATGCCGCGTACACACGAGCGGACTTTACGGCAGACTTGGTCCGGCGTACCGGATTTGGTCGGACAATTCGATCGTGTGTGGGCTCCAGCGGACTTTCTCAAAAGTTGGACGGACTTAGATTTGAAACATGTTTCAAATCTATCCGACGGACTTTGCTTACTAGCGGACAAACCGGTCGTATGTGTGCTAGTCCGACGGACCAAAACTCACGCATGCTCTGCAGTAAGTACAAGACGGAAGCGCTCGGTCTGGTAAAACTAGCCTTCGTATTGAAGCTAGCACATTCCTCTTCTGTGATCTTTTAATACAGCGCTTTTCTTTTCTTTATAATGCGAGAGGAATGAAGTTGTTTTGCTGCTTTATATTCACACAGAGTTCTCACAAACTACTTTCTTCATGATTTATCCTTATGCCATGACTAATATGATATTTTTAAAAAGCCAGATCTCCATAAATAAAGTATTAAATTCGATTTTGGACTCATCTTTCTTTTTTTAGACTTAAACACTATCTATTTTACAATGTGTGCTAAATTATACAATTTTTTTTTTTTTTTTTTTCTTTTTAGTTTTGGAGTTTCAAGTTACCACAATAACCTTAATATTTTGTGTTGTTTTAACCAGTTGCCGACCGCCGCACGACGATGGCACGGGCAGGCAAAAGGACTTACAGGTACGTCCTTGCCTTCCCGCGGGTGGGGGGTCCGATCGGACCCCTCCCCCGGTGCCAGCGGCGGTCGGATTATCGTCAGGGGCGATCAAAGATGAGGGGTAGGCCACTCATTCAAGACTCCCCCCTCGCGATCGCTCCTGGCGAATGAGATGCTTCCTCGGCTTCTGTAATGTAAACAGAAGCGGAGGAAGTGATGTCACATCTCCTCGAGCCGGTCTTTTCGTTCCGGCGCCGAGGAGAGAAGACATCCAAGTAAGTTTGCACCAACACTACACTAACAGTAGAACACGCAGGCACACTTGTCACCCCCCATCACCCCCTTGTACCCCCTGATCACCCCCTTGTACCCCCTGTCACACTGACACCAAAAGCAGTTTTTGTTTTTTTTCTGATTATTGCATTGGTGTCAGTTTGTGACAGTTATAAGTGTTAGGGCAGTTAGGGTTAGCCCCCTTTAAGTCTGGGGTACCCCCCTTTAGGTCTAGGGTACCCCCCTAACCCCCCCTAATAAAGTTTTAACCCCATGATCACCCCCCCTCCCCAGTGTCACTAAGCAATCGTTTTTCTGATCGCTGTATTAGTGACACAGGTGACGCTAGTTAGGGAGGTAAGTATATAGGTTCGCCGTCAGTGTTTTATAGCGATAGGGACCCCTATATACTACCCAATAAAGGTTTTAACACCCTGATTGCCCCCTAGTTAACCCTTTCACCAGTGATCACCATATAATTGTTACGGGTGACGCTGGTTAGTTAGTTTGTTTATTATAGTTTATTATAGTTTTAGGGCACCCGCCGTTTATTACCTTATAAAGGTTTAACCCCCTGATCGCCCGGCGGTGATACAAGTTAAGTTTTTAGGGTCAGATAAGGTCTGCGTCGCCCCAGGCAGCGCCAGGTTAGCGCCAGTACCGCTAAAACCCACGCACGCAGCATACACCTCCCTTAGTGCTATAGTATCTGAACGGATCAATATCTGATCTGATCAGATCTATACTAGCATCCCCAGCAGTTTAGGGTCCTCAAAAACGCAGTGGTAGCGGGATCAGCCCAGATACCTGCTAGCACCTGCGTTTTGCCCCTCGGCCCAGCCCAGCTCAGCCCACCCAAGTGCAGTATCGATTGATCACTGACACTTACAAAACACTAAGCACACATAACTGCAGCGTTCGCAGAGTCAGGCCTGATCCCTGTGATCGCTAACAGTTTTTTGGTAGCGTTTTGATACAGTCGCTGACAGTCAGGAGCTTTTTTGCCTGTGAGTCTCACTAGTGTACCCCTAAATTTAGAGCCCAAAATGGCAAATCGAAGGTACGCTAGTGAAGAGGCCTGCACGTTTCTGAGCATGACAGATAGTGAAGAGGAAGTCACTCATCTGTCAGATTCAGGCTCAGAATACGATCCTGTAGATGACAGCGGCTCCATGACAGATAGCTCTGATGACGGAGTTGTGGTCCCTGCGTTGTGGTCAGGCGTACCAGACCCCGAACTTCTTCTTCTGTCTTTGAAGTGCAAGAACCGCAGGTCCCTCGTATGGAGCAGAGAAGTACTAGCGCCGCTATTCCTTCTGGTGAACTGCCAAGCACCAGTGGCCTAGTACACCCTGGTCGATGAAGTTAAAAGAATGTTGGAGCAAGAAGTCATTGAGGAATCCAATAGTGACTGGTCTAGCCCCATCGTGTTAGTCCCAAAACCGGATGGCACTTGAAGGTTCTGTAACGACTTCAGGAAGCTTAATGCAGTGACAAAGTTTGACACCTACCCAATGCCCAGAGTAGACGAACTTATAGACCAACTTGGCAAGGCTCGCTATCTGACCACTTTGGACTTAACAAAAGGTTATTGGCAAATACCCCTGACTGGTGGAACCAAAGAGAAGACTGCATTTGTGACCCTGGAGGGTTCCTATCAATATAAAAAAATGCCTTTTGGATTGCAAAATGCCCCCGCGACATTTCAGAGGGCCATGGACAGGACCCTAAGACCCCACCGACGATATGCACTGACTGGGAGTCTCACTTGCCCCGTGTCCAGGCTGTCCCCGATTTCCTCTTCAAAGAAGGTTTTACGGCACATCCAAAAAAATGTGCCATTGGTCTAGAGGAAGCCAAGTATTTGGGCTACACTATTGGTCGTGGTGTGATAAAACCTCAAGTGAGTAAAATAGAAGCCATCCAGGAGTGGCTACGTCCTGCAAACAAGAAGCAGGTCAGGGCCTTTCTTTGCATTGCGGAGTATTATAAAAGATTTATCCCAAATTTTGCAACTATAGCTGCCCCACTGACAGACCTTATGAAAGGGAAAGACTCTGTAAAGGTGAAATGGTCCTCAGTAGCAGAGGAATCTTTCCAAGTCCTGAAGAAGGCTCTTTGTGCACAGCCAGTACTGTACTCCCTCGATTTCTTCAAAGATTTTTTGGTTCAGACGGATGCATCTGATGTTGGTATCGGGGCAGTACTATCACAGGTATACAATGGGGAAGAACACCCTGTGGTGTACCTAAGCAGAAAGCTCAATGACCATGAGAAAAAGTATGCAGTCATTGAAAAGGAATGTTTAGCCATAAAGTGGGCCGTGGATGCACTCAGGTACTATTTGTTAGGGCACCAGTTTGAGTTAATAACTGACCATGCTCCCCTGAAATGGATGGCCCAAAAGAAGGAGACTAATAGACGGGTGAACCGGTGTTTTTTGGCTCTACAGGATTACTCCTTTACTGCAAAACACAGGCCAGGTGTTGAGATGGGGAATGTAGATGCCCTGTCCCGTGTTCACTCCTGTTGGGCTACAGGTGTTCCAACCCTGGGGTTGAAACAAGGGGGGAGGATATGTAGCAGAACATCCCAGAGAGAGCCAGGAAAAGTCCTGTTCAGGGTTTATACATCTCCCAGGCTTCTCTCATATACTGTACGTTCAGGGATCTCTGATCCATGGTCCAGTTCGGGTCTTGGTCCTCTCCCCCAGGTTAATTTAAGCTCACCTGAGCAGACAGCCTTTGCTCTCTGCCTGGGAAACACAGACAATGCTGGTCTGTGAGAGCAAAAAGGTTGGTAAAAAGCCTGGTAGTTAGGGCCTGCATAGTGTGTAGTTAGAGCCGAGACAGGGCTAGGTTTTTGTTTGGCTATTTTGTTCTCTTTGTTTTTTTCTGAACACTGTACAGCACCTCTATAGACTTGTAAATATCACCATTAAACACTTCACTGTTTGTTACTACTTCACTTGTTCTGGTATCTGTGCCTGAAAGCCTGCTTATCCCAGGGAGCTCTTTTGTAACTGCTACCTGGTCCCCCAGGTTACAATATATATGCACATAGGGCATATATATATATATATATATATATATATATATTTGCAATAAAAAGTATGTGAACCCTTTTGGAATTATATGGATTTCTGCACAAATTGGTCATAAAATGTGATCTGATCTTCATCTAAGTCACAACAATAGACAATCACAGTCTGCTTAAACTAATAACACACAAAAAATTAAATGTTGCCATGTTTTTATTGAACACACCATGTAAACATTCACAGTGCAGGTGGAAAAAGTATGTGAACCCTTGGATTTAATAACTGGTTGAACCTCCTTTGGCAGCAATAACTTCAACCAAACGTTTCCTGTAGTTGCAGATCAGACATGCACAACGGTCAGGAGTAATATTCTTGGGATGTCTGGTGTGAATCACTTTCTTGAGGTTATGCCACAGCATCTTAATCGGGTTGGGGTCAGGACTTCTCACACTCCAGAAGGCGTATTTTCTTCTGTTTAGGCCATTCTGTTGTTGATTTACTTCTATGCTTTGGGTCGTTGTCGTGTTGCAACACCCATCTTCTGTTGAGCTTCAGCTGGTGGACAGATGGCCTTAAGTTCTCCTGCAAAATGTCTTCATAAACTTGGGAATTCATTTTTCGTTCAATGATAGCAATCCGTCCAGGCCCTGACTCAGCAAAGCAGCCCCAAACCATGATGCCCCCACCACCATACTTCACAGTTGGGATGAGGTTTTGATGTTGGTGTGCTGTGCCTCTTTTTCCCCACACATAGTGAAGCCTCTGTGTGCACACAATTGCAGCCTCTATGTGCCCACAATTGCAGCCTCTGTGTGTCCACAATTGCAGCCTCTGTGTGTCCGCCATTGCAGCCTCTGTGTGTCCGCCATTGCAGCCTCTGTGTGTCCGCCATTGCAGCCTCTGTGTGCCCGCCATTGCAGCCTCTGTGTGCTAGCCATTGCAGCCTCTGTGTGCCCACCATTGCAGCCTCTGTGTGCCCACCATTGTAGCCTCTGTGTGCCCACCATTGCAGCCTCTGTGTGCCCGCCATTGCAGCCTCTGTGTGCCCGCCATTGCAGCCTCTGTGTGCCCGCCATTGCAGCCTCTGTGTGCCCGCCATTGCAGCCTCTGTGTGCCCGCCATTGCAGCCTCTGTGTGCCAGCCATTGCAGCCTCTGTGTTCCAGCAATTGCAGCCTCTGTGTGCCAGCCATTGCTGCCTCTGTACCTACCATATGCAGCCTCACCATTTCCTGGATCACACACAGCGGCCCATGTATGGCACGGACGGAGCTGGGTCTGTGTGTGTAAGGCGGTGCTGTAATAAGGTCCCACCCCCCTAGACCAGCTTGTGTGTTAGGCTGAACACTGATTCAATCAGTTTTCCATCTAGAAGACAATTACAGGAGCCGGTCTAGGGGGGCGGGATCTTGTTACAGCGTCGCCTTACACACACAGACCGAGCTCCGTGCTATACAAGAGAAGGAGCCAGAGGGCAGAGGGAGGGAGGGGAGCACTGCAGCCGCCCTACCAGGAAATTTCCCGGCATCCCGGTAGGCCAGTCTGGCCCTGCCGACAAGGCCCAGGCCTAGGGCAGCACTTTGCAGGGGAGCAGCACAGAAAGAGTCCCTGCCGGCTTGCGCTACACTGTTAGTGTACCGCCAGTCTTATGGGGCGGACTGGGCTGAGAGGCAAGTTAGTCTAGCGCCCCCATAAAGCGGCCGCACTGCTTCTGGTATGCGGGCGGTCGGGATTCTGCAACTGTGGGGGGGGGGGCGTCGCTTCTAATTTTGACTGTCCTATCATCCTGGACCACAAACCTTCCTCACTGTGCTATATGTTTTCTGCTGCACCATTGGCATGTTTATATCTTCTTAGTCCTCTCCATAAAATTATCAGAAATTTGTGCTTAAAGTAGAACTATAGGCAACACTTTTTTTTTTTCATTTTGGATAGAATAAGGGAGGGTTATAGCCCCTGTCAGTTTATTTCTTACCATCCCTATCCCATTGCAAAGATTTCCCTTTACTACCTGCCCCATAGCCAAACAAGAAGTGAGAGGAAATCTATGCAAATTAAGGGAATCCATTGCCCCCCCCCCCCCCAGGCCCTCAGAACTAGTGCCCCCACTTGAAAATTTCAGGGCGGGTCTTAAACAGCAAGGGGTGTGGCCTTGACAGGAAGGGGTGGGTCATATTTAAATTAGGGGGTGCACGAGTTTAATCAGGCCTAGGGCAGCACAAAACCTAAATACACTACTGATCCTGAGTCAGGGTGTAATTATTTGCATAAACTCAATTCTGAAAGTTCTCCTTAGCTCTAGCTTTATACCATTGCAAGCAGTAGGGCAACATATGCATATTCGTTTGTTGCAGTGCCATTTATTCTGAATGGTACGCCAATGCACCTCGAAAACAAACTGGCATTGCAACACACTGGAAATGTGGTAATGCACTTCTGTGTATTGTGGTGCACTATGCTGGACAAAAGGTACTTTTTTGTTTGCTCTGGTGCATTGGCAGCTCATTTAAACAAATGAATAAGCTGCCTTAAAGAGGTTGTAAACCTCCATTTTCAAATTGTGCCTATAAGTAAGCCTATAATAAGGCTTACCTATAAGTACAGTAAATATCTCCTAAACATGCTCCGTTTAGGAGATATTCACTTTGTACTGCACTGATGATGTCATTGGCGCACGCGCTGTGAAGAAACGGCCCTCCGTGCCGTTTCTTCCTCAGTGAGTGCCGTGGCGGGCGGCTCCCGCACCCATGCACGGGACTGACGTCACGTGACTTTGGCCAATCACAGAGCCAGAGTCCGCGGCCCCAGAAGGAAGAGTGGCGAACATGGATGCGGCCTCCAGCGGGGACAGCGCTGGCTTCGTTTGCAGGTAAGTGTCACAAAATGTGGTAGTATGCAATGCATACTACCACATTATGCTTTTACTTTGCAGGGAACAAAAAAGGAAGTAAAACACATCAGGGTTTACTTCCTCTTTAAGGTGACACTAAACCCACATCATAAAAAACTATCAATAAATACTATTCATACTCACTCAGTCACTATGAGATTTGTTTTCTGTCTTCTACAAAAAACTTGGTTGATCCTGCTGCTCTCTATTTCGGCTTCTGTCCCTGTCCCCAATTCAGCTAGGGATTTTGCAGCTGTGGTGGCAACTCTGCATATGCTCAGTTTTTAGTATGTTTTTATGCTGAGCATCTCCTCCCTATCACATCTGAGCAACCCATGTGACTATAGAGTCACACATGTGGGTGTATACACAGTGGTAAACACAGCTAAACACAATAGGGGCAAAATAGTACATGTAGATTAATGGCGGCTTCACCTCCCTCTTATTGTAACACACAGGCTGGGGGGTGTGACACAGCCTGTGGCTGGCAGAAATCTGCCCACAAGAAGAAACAAAAGGAAGAGAGGGCGCACCGACCTAGTGCATTACCACTGATAGCGTTTATTAAAAGAGTAAAATAGCAAATAAATACTCACAAACGAGCATGAATTACAGGCATGGACATTGACTGCAGGTGCGCAGTAACAGACATCAGAGTGAAACCGGGACCGGACATCAGGTGGATACGGCAATGGCTGCCGCGTTTCGGGGGAGAACCCCTTTCCTCAGAGCCTAAGCGGGTGGTGATACCACTGAAATTCTCTGGCCTTATCACACACTGAGTATCTAGACACCTGAGCGCAGGAGAGAGTTTCTCTTTCAGTTAGAAATCTGCCCACACCATGTTCTTGCCAAAAAATAATAAAGATTTGATTTTATATATACATTATCTCACAAAAGTGAGTACACTGCTCACACTTTTGTAACAATTTTATTATATCTGTGACAACACTGAAGAAATTACACTTTGCTACAATGTAAAGTAGTGAGAGTACAGCTTGTATAACAGTGTAAATTTGATGTCCCCTCAAAATAGCTCAACACACAGCCAATAATGTCTAAACCGCTGCCAACAAAAGTGAGTACACCCCTAAGTGAAAATGTCCAAATTGGTCCCAAAGTGTCAATATTTTGTGTGGCCACCATTATTTTCCAGCACTGCTTAACCCTCTTGGGCATGGAGTTCACCAATGCTTCACAGGTTGCCACCTGAGTCCTCTTCCACACCTCCATGACGACATCATGGAGCTGGTGGATGTTGGAGACCTTGAGCTCCTCCACTCTCAAGTTTAAAGATGCCCCACAGATGCTCATGGGGTTTAGAAAAAAAGGCCAGGGATAAATCCAAGGAAAACTCTAGGCTCACCTACCGACCAGCCCGCGGACAACCAAATTAATCTGTCTAACATTATGCGTTAAAAACAGGGGTTTAGTCTGCACACATTTGCAAATACATGCGTAAGCTACAGGCCCCGCCAAGGCACCCTGGTATCTGTAGTCCTATCACTAGCTGGTGAGTGACTCCACAATAGAAGCACATTCATTCTGATGGATAGATGGAGGGCAAATATGCATGTATTTGCAAATGTATGCAAACTAAACCCCTGTTTTTAACACATACTGTTAGACAGGTTAATTTGGTTGTCCGCGGGCTGGTCTGTAAGTGAGCTTGGAGTTTTCCTTGGCCTTTTTTTCTATAATATGTTGCCTTCCAATGCTGCTTGCTGCAATGGCCAGTTATAGGTGGGGGCAGTGTACTCCTTTTTTGTATTTTTGTTTTTGTCAATAGGGTTTAGGTCTTGAGACATGCTTGGCCAGTCCATCACCTTTAACCTCAGCTTCTTTAGCAAAGCAGTGGTCATCTTGGAGGTGTGTTTGGGGTCATTATGTTGAAATGCTGCCCTGCCCCTGTCTCCGAAGGGAGGGGATCATGCTCTGCTTCAGTATGTCACAGTACATATTGGCATTCATGGTTCCCTCTATGAACTGTAGCTCCCCAGTGCCGACAGCACTCATGCAGCCCCAGACCATGACACTCCCACCACCATGCTTGACTGTAGGCAAGACTCACTTGTCTTTGTACTCCTCACCATGCTTGACACCATCTAAACCAAATAAGTTTACCTTGGTCTCATCAGACCACAGGACATGGTTCCAGTATGGACCATTAAGGACTAATCCATGTCCTAAGTCTTCAGCAAACTGTGTGGGCAAACTGTGCGGGCTTTCTTGTGCATCATCTTTAGAAGAGGCTTCCTTCTGGAACGACAGCCATACAGACCAATTTGATGCAGTGTTCGGCGTATGGTCTGAGCACTGACAGGCTGACCCCCCACCCCTTCAACCTCTGCAGCAATGCTGGCAGCAGTCATTACATCTATTTCCCAAAGACAACCTCTGGATATGACGCTGAGCATGTGCACTCAACTTCTTTGGTCAACCATGGTGAGGCCTGTTCTGAGTGGAACCTGTCCTGTTAAACCGCTGTATGGTTTTGGCCACTGTGCTGCAGCTCCGTTTCAGGGTCTTGGCAATCTTCTTAAAGCCTAGGCCATCTTTATGTAGAGCAAAAATGATTTTTTTTTCAGATCCTTAGAGAGTTCCTTGCCATGAGGTGCCATGTTGAACTTCCAGTAACCGCTATGAGAGTGTGAGAGTGATAACACCAAATTTAACAAACCTGCTCCCCATTCACACCTGAGACCTTTTAACACTAACGAGTCACGTGACACCGGGGAGAAAAAATGGCTAATTGGGCCCAATTTGGACATTTTCACATAGGGGTGTACTCGCTTTTGTTGCCAGAGGTTTAGACATTAATTGCTGTGTGTTGATAAAGTGACAAGAAATAGCGCCAAACTATCAATGTATAGTATAAATGAGTGAAGCTGCCTCTTTAAAAGTGAATAAACATTCAAGCGGATAAGGCTGTGTGAAAAAATCCAATAAAAAAATCAAAACACTGTGATAAAACGTGAAAGAGTTCAAAAATATTGTGAGAGATGCAGTTCTAAAGGTGATAAGAGTGTCAAATCACCCTAAAACATACGTGGGGTGTTCACACTCACCATCACTTTTTATAAAAAACTCAAGGTTGGTAGATATCGCTACACCAGCGACAGAGGTAATAATTCCTAATTCTTTGTTGAACTTCAGGCAATCATGCTCAAAGAAAGATATTAGGAGACGCAACAAAGGAACAATCATAGTGTAGCAAAGCTTAATGCCCCGTACACACGGTCGGAATTTCCGATTGAAAATGTCCAATCGGAGCATGTTATCGGAAATTCCGACCGTGTGTGGGCTCCATCGGACTTTTTCCATCGGATTTTCCGACACACAAAGTTGGAGAGCAGGCTATAAAATTTTCCGACAACAAAATCAGATCGCGTCAAATTCCGACCGCGTGTGGCCTGTTCCGACGCACAAAGTGCCACGCATGCTCAGAAGAAATTCCGAGACGGAGCAGCTCGGTCGGGTAAAATTAGCATTGGGAATGGATACAGCACTTTCGTCACGCTGCAATGTCAAAAATAGTTTAATACAGCGCACTCTCTTCTTCTTTATAATGTGAGAAGAATGAAGTAGTTTTGCTGCTCATATTCACACAGACTTCTCACAAACTTATTTCTTCTTATTATTTATTGGGATTCCCTCAATATATTTAGATTTGTCACATCTGACCAAATTTGTTTTTGGTTGTTTGTAATGTTTTTTTGTTTTCTTCCAGGCTGGTTTTGTATTTTTTGTGTTTTTTTTTTGTTCAAGGCTGTGTTTTTATTGTTGTTTTTGTTGTGTTTTACTCTATAATATTTGTGTGTGTGTTTTGTGTGTCAAGTTACCACAACAGCATTGATATCTTGTCTTATTTAATCTCAAGGAGATTGTTTGGTGTTGTTGTCTCTTGTTAATTTCACATTGTGTTTAGAAATGTACCTGCCTCCTCACAAACAAACTGTCCTTTTTGAAAGAAAACACACATAGGCGAGTATAATTGAACCAAAAATACCTTTATTAAGGGCTCACAACTAAACAAAGAGGGAGGCAACGCTGGAGAAACAGCAGAAATGGGTGAAGCCTTGGACCCCCAGGGCACACCTCAACTATTTTCAAGCAAAATTGGTGGCCTGAGGAGTCCCTATCTAAGGGAGTGCATTCTGGTCCAGAAGTCCCAGAGATCCGGAAAGCAGCAGATGACATCTGTGTCCCCAGGCTGTGGTCATACAAGAGACTGCAGCTTTTGTCAGACCAGACTGAACCCAGGTCATCTCTCTGGTCTTCCTTCCACGCTTCCTTCCACGCTTTGGCTCTGGTGGTGGAGTTGGGGCAGGAGGAGGAGGGGCCAACTCACTTAGGTGGGTATTGGGTGTTACTTCACCACTCACCCCCTTACTTAGGACTTTATACAGAAGGTCCTCACATAGTTTGCGTTGACCCTCCTGCATGCCCTTCAGTTTGGGACAGCCATGCAGGCAAAGGCCTCTTCAGGAGTGGGTAAGGCTCGGAGGGACGCTGAAGCCTCCTGAATTAGCCTGAGTGCAGAATCCTGCATGTGAGTCGCCTTCCTCGCTCTTTTGTATGGAAGGCGGAGGAGAGGGACCTGCGATTCTGTCAGGCTGCGACTT
The DNA here is from genome assembly GCA_037952835.1 of Lithobates septentrionalis. NCBI lineage: Eukaryota > Metazoa > Chordata > Amphibia > Anura > Ranidae > Lithobates > Lithobates septentrionalis. The sequence continues at coordinate 522,135 of JBBDGP010001576.1, read as the reverse complement.
GTCCCAGGCTTCTCCTGGCTGACACTTAGCCCCGCCTCCTCCTGGCTGACACTAATCCCCGCCTCCTCCTGGCTGCCACATTCCACAGCCTCCTCCTGGCTGAGCTCTTCCTGTGTATGACAAAGGGACATAGTTTTAGTTTTTTAATCATCAATCACACACAATTTTCACCTCATGATTGTTGCAAATTGAATGTTAACAAATATAACAGACTATAATTCTGAGCCCAGCATTTTTCATTCTTGTCCCAATTTTGGGTGCCCACTACTGTCTATTGATATGTAAAACACTTTATTAAATCAGCAAATAGTGATCAATAATAACATCATTTATTTATTGACCAGAAATCTGTAGAATGCAATACCTGACTCCAGCTGGGCTCCTCCACTTCTTCCTGGCCGGAAGCCCCAGGTTGGACAACAGAAGCCTCAGCTGGGGTGGAAGGAAGAGTGGAAGGAAGAGTAGAGAGGGATTCCCTGACTTCAGTGTGGTCTGACAGAAATCGCAGTCTCTCATAGTACCACAGCCTGGGGACATAAACGTCATCTGCTGCAGCTCCGGACCTCTGGGAATCCGTGACCTTCTTGCACTCCCTAAGATAAGTGCTCCTCAGGCCACCAATTTTGGCTTTTAAATAGGGGATGGTTGCTGTGGGGACCACCGGCTTCACCAACTCCAGCAGTTTCTCCAGCGCTGCCTGCCTCTTTTGTTTGTTATTGTATTGGGGGTGTCTCACCTACCACAGACAGGGAAGCTCCCTGTACTTGTCTATGAACAGGGGGAGGAAGTTGTGGTCGTTGAAGCCATCCATTTTCTCTGCAAGACACAATACAAGACAAACCCTAATGTCAGGCCAAACTCTCCTAATCTTGTTACAATATAGGCCTCAATTTAGAAGCAGTATAGGCCCAAGTTTGTTTCTTACCTTCGTGATCACGATCGGCGCCTCCGATACTCCTTCCTCCGCTCACAGATCGTACGTACTACGCACGCGTGTTACGCTTTATACACACTGTGCATGCATGTAACTCCGCCCACCCCTGACGTTCTTTCGAGTCTATTTCCCACCCCTTTTCGTTTGGCGCAGTGGGGGAAGAGCACATGGCGGAGACACATCAGGTGCGTGCTAATTATAGCAACGAGGAGGAGGGGGAGGAAAGCCCGGAGCCAGAAACGTCCCGATCCAGAAGGAGAAGATTTAAGGCATCAAATATGTCCTTTGGGGAGATGTTGGAGATGGTGGACATCCTGAAGAAGGCCGACTATGATGGGAAGTATGGACCTTACCCCAACCCCAATTTCAGAAAGGCCAAGATCATGGCGAAAGTGGTCAAGAGTCTGCACCGGAATTTCTGGGTACGGCGATCAAAAGATCAGCTCAGGAAGCGGTGGTCGGACCTGAAATTAAGAGAGCATGAGCAGTACAGAAAGATCCAGAGAGTGCTGCAAAAAAGTAAGTGGTTGTGCTGTGTTCCTATTCTTTTTATGTTTATTACGTTCGTGCTGCTCCATGTGCTTTTAGGAACTGTTGTACAGTTTAAAATGGCAACTTTAATGTTCATGGGCACATTATTCGTTCGTATCAAACATTTATCTTTCGGCCTTTAAAACACCATTGTTTTGGCCATATGCATTGGACCACATTTTTGAGGGCCTACTTGTGTGAAACTAATTTGGTTGTGTAGATGGGTTTGTTACTAGAATGAAAGGCAAACTAGATTCTGTGTAAGGAGAGGACACTCAGCAGCTGGTTACACATCTGGACGCTGGAGCACTAGTGTGGGACACAAGAACACCCTTTTCATTAGGGGGCCCACACAGGTGCTCCAGTGTATACTATAGGGGGGTCTCCATCTGTGAAGCTTGTACAAGACAGGTAAAGTATTGAAGCTTGACAAAGGACACTCAAAATTCTACGTCTTGTAACTCTGCCAAAATAGACAATTGTACCCCACTTCTAAGCAATGTTTCATATTTATAGTTCTGCCACCAAATATCTGTGTGCTAAGTATACCTTTTTCTTTTCACATAGGGGAGAAAAGACTCAGAGGACACCCCTCATCCGAGGAGACCAGAGACCCCCCACCTCTGGAAGAAAGGGAAATCCACCCAAGCCAAACAGAGCAGGAGGAGGAAGAAGACGTGGTGGAACTAGTCACCACAACAGGTGAGTGTCTGCGACCACAGGCTCAGGTAAGAGATGGATGCCGGCAGATTTCTAATACATGGTTTGTTTTGGTTTTCTCTCTTTTTAGGTGATCGTGATGTTGTGGATCCAGATCCTTTCACCTTGGAAAGTGCCCAGATCCTGATTGGGGAGATCATGGGGTGTAATGTTGCATTGGAAAACATCACTAAAACATCAATGATGTTATTCAAAAAATTAAGAACATCATTGATGTTTTAGGGAGAGTTTAAAATCCCTACAAAGCCCTTTCTTTTATGGTGTACTACACTTTTAAAATTGTTTTGCAAATTGTAGAAAAGCCAAATTTTGAAGATGCACACAGTGTGTCAACATGTGCTATCTGCCATTACGGGAGATCAATGGACGCGTTTTGGGGGTGCAACCCCTTCCTCTCAGCTACTTTATTATTGAGGAAGGGGTTGCTCCCCCCAAACATGTCCCTTGCTCTCCCGTGATAGCAGCTAGCACATGCTGACATTCGTAAATTGGTGTGCATCTTCAAAATTTGGCTTTTCCTGGGGTGACTTCACCCCATCTGAACGCAATATCAAACACAGTTCCTAAATACTCATGTCTGATATTGCCTTCAAGTTCTAACAAATGTGACCTTTGTAAGTTCAAGATTTGTGTATTTCTTGTTGGTTTTAAACATGCCAGTTTTATGTTAAAACGACATTTCTACTTTTTCTGATGCCACCCCAAAAATTGTTATACAACAAACATGTTGGTTTGTTTTAAAAACCTTGTCAAAATGCACATGTGATTGTGCTGGTATTAAAAAGATTGTTATGAATCAAGCATGTGTGGATTGTCTCAACGCTACAACACTTTTGTGGGGCTCTAATTGCTGTTTTCTGTGACAATGGGGGTTATTTCCTAAGGGCAAATCCACTTTGCACTACAAGTGCAGTTTCAGTGCAGTTTCAAGTGCAGTTTCAAGTGCACTTGTAGTGCAAAGTGTCTTTGCCTTTAGTAAATAACACCCAACAGCTTTGTAAGGTTACACAATCATGCCATTTTCAGGACTCACCACATTTCTGTCAGGGTCAGCTAAAACAAACACAAGCAGTAAATGTCACCCAAGATTTGCAGATATTTTTTTTATTTGATAAAGGTTTCACACATTGTCTGGCATATTGATGGCCCCCCTACCCGCAAAGAACTCAAGGTATCTTAACCGGACATCACGGGCACTCAGGGAGGGCAAGCCAGGACGGCCACTTTCAAGCGCCGTCAGGGTTGTTTCATTTATCATTCCGGCCTCAGGCCCAATTGAGCCAGCATAGTTGGCAGAATGTTGACGTAAAAAGTTATGTGGAAGACAGCACGCCAGGATAATATGATTCAGTTTATACTCCGCCATATGTATGGGTGTCAGAAATAGGCGGAACCGGCTGGCCATGATTCCAATTGTGTTCTCCACCACTCTTCTGGTTCTGGCCAGCCGGTAATTAAAAACCCTCTGGCCTGGGGTGAGGGTCCTCATCGGGAATGGCCGCATAAGATGGTCCCCCAGCGCAAATGCTTCATCCGCAACGAAGACGAATGGGAGTCCTTCCACATTCTCTTCTGGAGGTGGCAAGTCCAAGCTGCCATTCTGGAGACTCCTGTAAAACTCCGTCCGGGCGATGACTCCACCATCGGACATCCGGCCATTCTTCCCCACGTCCACATACAGGAACTCGTAATTAGCCGACACCACCGCCAACATCACAATACTATTGAACCCCTTGTAATTATAATAGTATGACCCCGAGTTGGGTGGTGGGACGATGTGAACGTGTTTCCCATCAATTGCCCCTCCGCAGTTAGGAAAGTCCCACCGCTGGGCAAAGTGGGAGGCCACAGTCTGCCATTCCTGTGGCGTGGAAGGAAACTGTGGAGGAAAAGAAACAAAAATGAGTGTTTTTGCACATGAAAACATGGAAAGCAGATTAGACACAAACATTCTTGGCCAACATCAAGATAACATTTATTAAGGGAAATTTTACAACACCAAAGTATAAGGTACACCTATCATATTCCCCCTCCCCCACCCCCTCTCATGGGCCATTTCTCACATTATAGGGGGGGGGAGCTCTTGGACAGGTAACCCTCTCCACTTCATTGAGAGATGAATGCCTAAATAATGTGTATTACTTGGAACAGCCCCTCCCTAGTTACACTATTGGCAGCCCACTGGACAGGTAAGAAGTGTCATAATATAAAGATATAAATACACACTGTACACATTTGAGCACATTTGGACATTCTGCTATTACCTAGCAAGATAATAATAGGATAAAAAAAATGTAAACAGTACCATTGGAAAGTATACAGGCAGGCCCTTGCACTACATGCTTTGGTGAATTCATCCATAAATCTGACCACAAAAGAGATGGGTATAGTGTGTATGGGTTTGGCAAAGTCAGCAGATAGATGATTGAGGATAGATAGATCATTGTTAACAGGTGACTTAGCAGTTGGGGGGAGGGAGGGTTAAAAATGATTTGGGGACACCCCAAAAAAAAAGCCTCTGGCACTCTGCCTGAATTTAAAGCACAAATCACATTTAAAAACATTTTAGGGGGCGTTTGGGGTAAAGCACTGCTATGGAGCTGATAAAATACATTGTTAAGTGACTACATGAGGTGAATATAGGGGCAGGAGAACATGCTGGGGAGGTAAGTGAAGGCAAATATGTATGAAGGCCAAAAAAATAATTACATAAAAATCCAGCATGAATGAGGAGAAAGTGGACATTCACAGCATATTACAATCATGGTAATTAGGGAATGAGGAAAGAAATACAATATATTAGCAAACATTATATACAATAAAATGTGATATTAAAGGATAAAAATCTTACCTTCATATACTCCTTCTGCAGGACCTGTATGATGGCAGAACAGGTCTCTGGGATAATGATGCCTAGAGCCTGGGGGGAGATGCCTTTCGAGAACTTTAAGTCCTGCAGGCTTCTCCCTGTCGCCAAGTACCGCAGGGTAGCGACCAGCCTCTGCTCCTGAGTGATGGCTTGACTCATGCAGGTATCCTGCCTGCTGATATAAGGGGTCAGCAAAGCCAACAAACGGTGAAATACGGGGTCCGTCATCCGGAGAAAGTTCCTGAAATCATCAGGATTATTCTCACGGATCTCGCGGAGCAAAGGCATATGACAGAACTGGTCACGCTGGAGCAACCAATTCTTGGTCCATGAACTCCTCCCCACCCTGTTCATGGACTGGACTTGTGTCAAGGTCAGGACCCCAACACCAAGCCCCCGCACAGCACGAACTCTATGAGGAGTACGTATACGCAACATGGCTAGAAAACGGTCGGCTGCTCAGAACGAAGTAACAGAACGCACTGAAGAACAGCAAGGCCTGTGAAGAGCGACCTGAAAAACAGCAACGAGCGGACAAGATTGCACAGAAAACTCCAATACGAACTGACTGCACGCACTGAAGAGCAGATACAAACCCACAAGCACAAACTGAACAGCAGAAAACGATCTGAAAACCACGAGTCTGAAAAAGTGTGAATCGTCTCTCACCAAACTTTTACTAACACGAAATTAGCAAAAGGAGCCCAAAGGGTGCCGCGCTTGGTTCTGAAATGGCCTTTTCTAGTCTCGTCATACGTGGTTGACATCACCGCGTTCTTGGCGATCGGAAATTCCGACAACTTTGTGCAACCGTGTGTACGAAAAACAAGTTTGAGCCAACATCCGTCGGAAAAAATCCTAGGATTTTGTTGTCGGAATGTCCGATCAATGTCTGACCGTGTGTACGGGGCATAACAGAAGGAGCTTATGCAGATTAAAAAAACGATGCTTGCTCACTCACTTTAAAAGTGCTATGTGCTAGAACCAACATCAACAACTTTAGGGTACCTCTGTATGCCGTCCAGATGGACACGGCGTGTTTTCCAAAGCAAGAGGAAGTAGAAACCAGCAGGCATGGAAGTGACGTCAGTGAGGGATGGGCAAACAGCCTCTATGCATTTCGTGTGATGCACATCATCAGGAAGCATGTGATACATGTTATTTCCTGCTAGCACATAGCACTTTCAAATGTGAGTGCGCATTGTTTTTCTAACCTGCATTAGCTCCTGCTATTATACGCTATGATTGTTCCTTTGTTGGGTCTCGTATGTCTTTCTTTGAGCATGATTGCCTAAAGTTCAACAAAGAATAATGAATTATCATTACCTGTGTCGCTGGTGTAGAGATATCTACCAACTAGACACGTGCATTCGTTTTTGTCCGAATGCATTTTCGTCCGAATTTCAGGTATTTTCGTTATCGTTTTAACAAACGATAACGAAAGTGCACAATCCGAAAAACGAAAGATCCGACATAAACAAATTCTTTATTTTCGTTTTCGTTACTACAACAGTTCGATATAGATAGGAGATTCGACATGATGATGACAATAACAATCTGTGTCCATCAAACCTGTGGTCGAATGTGCCTAACCTTAACTCTATTAGTCCAAGATTATTCGACATAGAGAGAAAAGATTCGACGTAGGGGAGAAAAGATTCGACGTAGGGGAGAAAAGATAAATAAAAATAATGATGATGAATGTTATTGGCTGATTGTAACCAAAGAGGAGGAGCAGTAAAATAGCTAGAACTAAGTACACACGTACTTTGGCTTATGGTGTCTGTTGAAAGTTCTAAGAAGATTCGACGGAGCAGGTAAACTATACGGCGTTGTACAGTTTAGCTGCTCCGTCGAATCTTCTTTGAACATTCGACAGACACCATAAGCCTTCAATGACAGATTCAATCTTAATTTGAATTTTCGGACGAATGCAATTTTTAACGAAAAACTAAATAAATAAAAAACGAATTTCGGGAGTAACTAAATAAATGTATTTTTCGGGGGAAAACGAAATTCCGAAACAAAATATTTCAGTGTGCACATGTCTACTACCAACCTTGAGTTTTTTACAAAAAGTGATGCTGAGTGTGAACACCCCACGTATGTTTTAGGGTGATTTGCCAGTCTTATCACCTTTAGAACTGCATCTCTCACAATATTTTTGAACTCTTTCACGTTTTATCACAGTGTTTTGATTTTTTTAATTGGATTTTTTTACACAGCCTTGATTGTATATTATTTTTTTGAAGCTGATTGTTAATCATGTTTCAGTTATATTCTATATATAATCAGAGGTATTAGATTCCCAATTTGATTTTAGTAGAGTATTATATATATTTTTTGTTTTTTTGAGGTAGTGCTACACCCTTTTTACACAGCCTTATTTACATTAATGGCTGTGTGTTGAGTTATTTTGAGAGGACAGAAAATGTACACTGTTATACAAGCTGTACACTCACTACTTTACGTTGTAGCAAAGTGTAATTTCTTCAGTGTTGACAAATTAAAAGATATAATAAAATATTTACAAAAATGTGAGGGGTGTACTCACTTTTGTGAGATAATGTGTGTGTGTGTGTGTATATATATATATATATATGCAGGGGCGGAGACTGACAACTCATGGGGCCCCCGGGCAATAGGAGATCATGGGGGCCCCCCCTGTGTCCCTGCCACACTGCCCACATTACATACATTGGTATCTACCCCCTTTAGCTGCAAAGGCAGCAGCTGAGGATGTACACATGCTGCGGCAGGAATTATACCGATAGAAAACACACAATAAGTGTAGCGCTAGTGGAGATGAAAAAACGTCCAATATGGAAAACGTCAAAATCACAGTTCCAAGTATGAATAATGCAGAGGGAACATCGATATGTGTATGGAGGGAAAAGTCTTTAGGAAAACATTCCAACCAAAGCTGTATAAAATCTTGAGATGAAAAACAGACACACCACCACCAATTGTGAAAAGGCTTACCGGATGGAGTGGACCCAATGGGGCATACGCCGGACTGGGTCGGATGCGCTAAGGTGATGGGTGGCTGGAGATGGCCCGGGAAGGCGATGTTGATGGGTGGACCCACGCGTTACTCTGTCACTCTTGATGATGCAGGAATCCAGAAGGATGCGTGGACCGGAACGCACATTGTAGTTTCACTCAAATTGATGTTGAAGAAGGCGGGTAGAGGATGGCAAGAAAGAAAAAGGCCATATAGTGTAAATCCGTTTAAGAAAAAAAATATTAAACAAAAGGATATACACTCACTTGTAAAATGATGTAAAAACAGCGCTGAAGATAAAATGTGGCGACAGTGGGGTCCTGCCCGATGCGTTTCGTCTTCATAGACGTCGTCCCACTGTCGCCACATTTTATCTTCAGCGCTGTTTTTACATCATTTTACAATATGGCCTTTTTCTTTCTTGCCATCCTCTACCCGCCTTCTTCAACATTAATTTGAGTGAAACTACAATGTGCGCTCCGGTCCATGCATCCTTCTGGATTCCTGCATCACCTAGAGTGACAGAGTAACGCGTGGGTCCACCCATCAACATCGCCTTCCCGGGCCATCTCCAGCCACCCATCACCTTAGCGCATCCGACCCAGTCCGGCGTATGCCCCACTGGGTCCACTCCATCCGGTAAGCCTTTTCACAATTGGTGGTGGTGTGTCTGTTTTTCATCTCAAGATTTTATACAGCTTTGGTTGGAATGTTTTCCTAAAGACTTTTCCCTCCATACACATATCGATGTTCCCTCTGCATTATTCATACTTGGAACTGTGATTTTGACGCTTTCCATATTGGACGTTTTTTCATCTCCACTAGCGCTACACTTATTGTGTGTTTTCTATCTGTTTTGCTTTGTTGGTTGTGTTAGCTGCTTTTTGTCGTTATGGCAGCGCAGAATTGTTTTGTATATATCCAGCAGGAATTATACCCCCTGTTGCTTTTGGTGGGTGATCGTGATCAAGTGAATAGGGGCACTTTGCAAACCCAGCAACCATGTGTGATGCACGCAGTAGCAGCATGCTAGTGTGGGATCCAAGGGGTTAAAGCAGGTTATGTGATGAGGCAATACAACGCCTCCTTATAGCCTGCTTTAGCCACTTGGTCGCTGTACTGCATAAGGTTGCACAACCTTTGCAGAGCAGCCCCATGCCAAGCGTGACAGGGTGTATAATTTCTGCTGAGGCTGCAACATGTCTACACCCCTGGACCCATAGGATGGGGGCAGAGAGGGACCCCTGGGATGGGGACAGAGAGGGGCCCCTGGGATGGGGGCAGAAAGGGATCCCTGGGATGGGGCAGAGAGGGATCCCTGGGATGGGGCAGAGAGGGATCCCTGGGATGGAAGCAGAGAGGGATCCCTGGGATGGAAGCAGAGAGGGATCCCTGGGATGGAAGCAGAGAGGGGCCCCTGGGATGGGGGCAGAGAGGGATCCCTGGGATGGGGCAGAGAGGGATCACTGCGATGGAAGCAGAGAGGGGCCCCTGTGAAGGAAGCAGAGAGGGGCCAATGTGATGGAAGCAGAGAGGGGCCCCTGGGATGGGGACAGAGAGGGATCCCTAAGATGGGGCAGAGAGGGATCCCTGGGATGGAAGCAGAGAGGGATCCCCGGGATGGAAGCAGAGAGGGGCCCCTGGGATGGGGGCAGAGAGGGATCCCTGCGATGGGGGCAGAGAGGGGCCCCTGGGATGGGGGCAGAGAGGGATCCCTGGGATGGGGGCAGAGAGGGGCCCCTGGGATGGGGGCAGAGAGGGATCCCTGGGATGGAAGCAGAGAGGGGCCCCTGGGATGGGGGCAAAGAGGGATCCCTGCGATGGAAGCAGAGAGGGGCCCCTGGGATGGGGCAGAGAGGGATCCCTGGGGTGGGGGCAGAGAGGGATCCCTGGGATGGGGGCAGAGAGGGATCCCTGGGATGGGGCAGAGAGGGCCCCTGGGATGGGGGCAGAGAGGGGCCCCTGGGATGGGGGCAGAGAGGGGCCCCTGGGATGGGGGCAGAGAGGGATCCCTGGGATGGGGGCAGAGAGGGATCCCTGGGATGGAAGTAGAGAGGGCAGAGAGGGATCCCTCTTGTTTCTGTCCAATTTGTTCCTATTTTTTACCACCCATCTCTCCTTTTGACTGACTGACGGACTGCTGATACCATGGCTACCCATTGAACTGTTTGTGTCTGGGAACAGCGTGAACACTTAGTGCATTCGCATTATCACGCTGTCTCCTCAGGAACTGTATGGTTTAGCCTGTAATCTCAGGTAGTAGGGGGTTTCATAGGTGCTATAGGGGTGTGCTTCTTATTGGGGTAGGGAGGAACCTCCCCCGCCTGCGGGCTTCCTCGCTTTTCTATGAGGAATTACAGGGAGGGTTTAGACAGATTGGTGGGATTCCCTTCACCGGTATTCCCACCATATCTGCCTTTTAGAGGTGGTTGTGTACACATTTTTCTGTGTTCAGCTTTGTATAGCTAACAAAACCGTTTTGTAGTTTACTCTGTTTGGTGTGCCTTGGTCATTTAGTTTTTTATTTTTTATTTTTTATTCATAGAGAGGGGAAAGTGGCAACTCTTTACTTTGGGGAAGGGGGGGTCGGTTTTGAAATCCCCCTACTAGCACATGTCCTCTTCCCTCAAAGACCCCACCAGCACATTCTTTCTTATACCCCCCTTCTCCATGTATTACCTGCCCCCAACCCCCTCCCCTATCCAAAAACTATACACAGACCTCAGAATCAGCGCGGCTCCTACAGTGTAAGATCTCTTCTCCCCAGCTCCTCCCCCTACAGTTTGTGTACTGTGGAGCCGAGGAGGAGGATCCTCAGTGAGCTGTGTTCAGGCTCAAGAGGGAGAGATGTCGGCTCAGCTGCTACAGAGGGCAATTACTGCGGGAGGGAGCCCAGGCACAGAAGATATCCTTCCTGACTCACTGCCCGACACTAGCGAGTTACCGGAGCTCAGGGCTGGGACTTGTTCCAGCACTTGGCTCTGGGATAAGCAAAGATTGGGACTGACAGGGGGGGTCTCATGGGGCCCCCTGTTGGCGCACCAGGCCCTCGGTCGGTGCCCGAGTGCCCTAATGGTCAGTCCGCCCCTGTATGTATGTATGCATGTGTGTGTGCGTGTGTGTGCGTGTGTGTGTGTTTGTGTGTGTGTGTGTATGTATGTATGTGACAATTTAAAACAGTTTATTGATATTATTTATTTTTACTCTGTATTCCATAGGCTGTTTTTTCCGTCTTTTGAACATGTGGGTCTGGGTCATGTCACTGCTGTATATCAATTAGGAAAAAAGTACTTAGATTTTTTTTGTATTAAAATAATTACAGTGCCATCATCCATATACATAAATAGAATGCACAATGTAAATGAAATAGTGTGTGTTTAGTATCACTTTAACACAATGCGCCAGAGCCGACAGGTGTGAAGGGACCCTAAAGGTTACTTTAGCAGCCTTACTTTTCCATAATAATCATACATTGCTCCACTAGCTAAATTTGTGTCCAACTGCTTTGACAATTTTGGGAAAAATGGCACCAAGAGGCTTTTCAGATAAAGCTACTGACAGGGCTGAATGTTAAAATGCCTAAGTTCATTATTCACGATAGGTGAAATCCCTTAACTATAGAGTCCTTCAACAAACTCTAGAACATGAAAAATCTATAAATGGAGTTGTCACACGCTTACCCTGCTTCCTGTTGGCTTTGCCGAGGGGAAGAGTTGTGTACTAGAAGAAAAGGAGGGGGTGTTTTATAGGGCTTTAAACAGTGGCCTGCCGGTATCTATTGCATATACAGTATAATTTTGAGCATATACCAAACATATAAAAAAATATCATATTATATTGTACAAAATTTGTATAACATTAAAAGCATGTGAAAAATATTTAACTACACAAACAAAATCATCTCGTATAAAAAGATTACTCTCAAATGTACTGCTCCAGTAACGCGTTTTGTGGTTGAACACTGCTTCTTCAGATTAGTGTATTCATTTGTCTACATATACACAGACAAGTTGCCTACATCACCAGGTTTAATCAAGTCTCGAGCCTGATCTGAATGTGTGTGTTTTGGGGGGGGGTGTTCCTTTTTGTTTGTCTGGTCTGGAGCTGCGATGCATAGCAGTGCCTCCCCTCCCTGCCCCCCTTGGGTGGTGGCGGGGGGTGTCCTCTTGTGCATCAGCGCCATGCACAGCACCCTGCCAGCTGCGTCCTAGTGGCGCTGGGAGGCATGGGCGCTTTGTATCCAACTTATGCTTTAGAGCGGGCGGGTGCGGATCCGTGTCCAGCAATCCTGCTGGACGTGTTATCCATATCTTTGCCCAATCCAGCCAATAGAGTGTAGTATGACGCAGGTGGAGACCCGCTCTGGATCTCGGGTATATTAACTGGGGTTTGGCCGAAAAATCACTCTTCAATCCTTCACCATGAAAAAGACACCACATCATTGGTTTCACATTGTTCTTTACACATGCAAGGTAGGCAGGAGTCCTTTGTGACTCCACTCACACTTTTTTTCTAATTTCCTGTTTAGGTTTTTTTACATTTATAATTTTACTTTAGATTTTTAAAAAAAAATTTCACTTACACAACACATCCTTTATAATAACCTTTTTAAGTTTAAAACATTCACATACTTTTTTCACATTTTTTGCATATTTTTTTCACCTTTTTTCCACTTTTTCACTATATATCAATTTCACACTCCACTCACCATACAATCATTATTATCTTCCAGATTAGTGCGGATTATTATTAGATCACCTATCCTCTCTGGGATTGCATTGTGATGACCTGACCTGCCTACGAGCTGACCCCCTGACTTGGTTTGGGTTTCCTGCCTCAGCTCCGGGCCAGTTTGGTTCTTGGGCTGATCTATATATATATATATCTATATATATATGATTTTTCTGTACTTACAGTGAATGAATTTTTGCATCCATTCTCCTGATGAGTGAACGTGATTCACGAAACGCATAGAGTTTTTCTATTCATGTGATGCCAAGACAGTTCGGCTTTTATACAGCAGGTACTCGGTTATGAATATGTATAATTATGTATCATCATTATATACAGTGTATGTGTTCCTGGTATATTTTTACCAAAATGTCAGCCTTTGTAAATGGTTATGTATGTTTTGAAAACATTATGCATTTCTAGACTACGGAATTGCTTTTATTTACTCCATACACAAATTTTTGCAGCAATAAGCCTCATTTAAAGTCCCATTCTTTTCCTTTGTCTCCATGTACTGTGATATACTGAAGCAGAGCATGATCCCCTCCCTTCAGAGACTGGGCCGCAGGGCAATATTCCAACATGATAATAACAACCCTAAACATACCTCCAAGATGACCCCTGCCTAGCTAAAGAAGCTGAGGGTAAAGGCAATGGGCTGGCTAAGCATGTCTCCAGACCTAAACCCTATTTAGCATCTGTGGGGCATCCCCAAATGGAAGGTGGAGGTGAGCAAGGTCTCTAACATCCACCAGCTAATGGTGGCCACACAAAATATTGACACTTTGGGCCCAATTTGGACATTTTCACTTAGGGGTGTACTCATTTTTGTTGCCAGCAGTTTAGACATTAATGGCTGTGTCTTGAGTTATTTTGAAGGGACAGCAAATTATACAAGCTGTACACTCACTACTTTACATTGTAGCAAAGTGTCATTTCTTCAGCTAAAGAAAGTGAAAAATACTTATGCGTAAACCAAATATAAATATAGATAAAACTAAGTAGCTGCCAACATGAAAAGGTGTTCCCACACAGTGCTAATTAATATTTTTTTAAACAGATTCTATCATATCATACATAAGTATGATATGATAGAATCTGTTTAAAAATATATTAATTAGCACTGTGTGGGAACACCTTTTCATGTTGGCAGCTACTTAGTTTTATCTATATTTATATTTGGTTTACGCATTAGTATTTTTCACTTTCTTTAGCTGAAGAAATGACACTTTGCTACAATGTAAAGTAGTGAGTGTACAGCTTGTATAACAGTGCAACTAGATGTCGCTTTATATCTTTACACTTCAGTATTTTATTGATGGATACCAGCTTTCACCTATAGATGGTGCTGTGTGGTTCCTATGTATCATTTAATGGAAGAGTTGCTATTGATCGTTTTATCCACTAGATGTCATTACACACTTTGAATATTCCAATTGTTATATACCATTTCTACTATCAACCAACAGATGGCGTTGTGTAGTCATTATTCCGGTTTACAGAGAAAGATAGTTATATTTTATATATTTTTAGATAGTTTTTGGATGTTAGCATATTATAATGTTTTGTTATTATAGGGAGACTTGGATAGGATTATTAAATATATAGGACATATTTGAATCTCCTGCTGACATTGCTATGACAGTGGAGCTGTGTATAAAAGCCTTGCGGCCGAGACCGTAAGTGCTATATGTGAAGCCGTTTGTCCTACTTTTAAACTGTAAGTCTTTTTAAATAAACAATTTATTGGACTACTACACCATGGAGATTACTTTGTATTGCATGTGAGCGTTATATGGATGGAAGTGAGGACCTGTCTAAAGATTTCATTGGCATTCGTGGAAATCGTGTCCTGTCTGATTGGAGGTCCCAGGAATAGGAATTCACTGTCTGGATCTTGGAGACACTTATTATACACAAGCCCAACTAGACCTGTAGAGGTCTCCGTTTGAGGTGAGAGGCTGGGGCAAACCACAAGCGCACTTCGGATGGTGGAAGTTGTTTATGACCTGGATTCACTGGATTCTATTTTTCTTCACATAAGCACTTTATTTATGAACTTTTCTTTATTTAACCTTTATTATATATAGATTGCATTGTCACCTTAATACTGCGGCACCTTATGGTGCGTGAAGTTCACGTTATTGGATATTTGATGCATTGTCACTTTTGTATTTTGCACATTATTAATTGAAGATTTTGCTTGATGTTATTGCCCATTAAGTGAGCGCCACATTTACCTGTCATTTCTTCAGTGTTGTCAAATGAAAGGATATAATAAAATATTTACAAAAATGTGAGGGGTCACTTTTGTGAGATACTGTATACCCTCAACTAGCCACTGATCAGCAAACTTTAAATGGTTTTACACACTCGAATAATATGTTCTTTCCATTCAGTAGAGGCCGATTCTTGCAGTGGGATGGGCATAGTACTTCCAGATCCCACCCACCCACGTGCGCTGCACGGTGCATTCTGTGCCCTTTGGGGGGAGCAGTGTCGGGACGCTGGCTGTGGAGTCCTTAACAACTGATGAGTTATCAGCTGTCAAAAGGTTTTCCCACTGATAGCTGAATAATAAAAAATAAAAAATTTGACGGTAGAAAAAAAAATTTAAAAAAATGACGTGGCCCCCCCTCCCAAAATTCATACCAGACTCTTATCCAAGCATGCAGCCTGGCAGCTCAGGACCCTCCTGAACCATACCCTGCCACAGGCCCTCAACATAAGGGAAAGTGCTTTGGGGCCCCCCTGCCCCTAAAGCATCTTGTTCCCATGTTGATGGGGACAAGGGTCTCTTCCTCACAACTCTGGGCTGTGGTTGTGGGGGTCTGCAGGCAGGAGGCTTATCGGAAATCTGGAAGCCTTCCTTAAAAAGGGGGTCCCAGACCGCGGGCCACCCCCCATGTGAATTTTCTTTTCAGGTGCGGCAGGCGGCGTGATTGATGATGGATTTACATCGGTGGACACTTTTTGAATTTTTTAATAAAGGAATTGTCATGTTTTGGTAAATTGGTAGGGGTGCTATGTACCCCATTACTCATTCACATGGGGGGCTGGGATCTGGGGGCCCCCTTAAAGGGGGCTTCCAGATCCTGATAAGTTCCCTGCCCACAGACCCCCACAACCACAGCCAAGGGTTGTGGGGAAGAGACCCTTGTCCCCATCAAGCACCCACCCCCCCATGTTGAGGGCATGTGGCCTAGTATTGTTCAGGAGGGAGGGCGCTCGCCCCCCCTTTCCTGACTTACCAGGTTGCGTGCTTGGATAAGGGCCTGGTATGGATTTTGGAGGGGACCACATGCCATTTTTTTAATTTTGACATGGGGTTCCCCCTAAAATTCATACCAGACACTAAGGGTCTGGTATGGACTAGGGGGGACACCACGCCATTTTTTTTCCTTATTTTTTTCAACAGCCGGGTGCTGCCAATTGCAATAGAGACTTATTTATATGTGATTTACTTTGACTTTAGAAATGTAGTTTTTGCTGCAGCATGTTCTATGGATGCTACAGATGCGCCACTTTATAGGCAGACTAAGGGGAACCCCCAGGCAATATATTTAAAAGAATTTTTCATTTTTATTTATGCACCATTAACACCACTGCTCCTGAAAAAATTTGTTTTAAAAAAAAAAAGGGTTTGAAATGATACATGCCCCCCAGGGCAGTACCCGGACCCCCAATACCCGTTTTATGGCCAATGACTTGCATATAAGCCTTCAAGCACTTTTGATTTTTCCATTACGGCTCCCATTGACTTCAATGGGGTTCGCCGTTCGGGTCAGAACTTTCCTGTTAGGGAGTTCTGCTGCAAACCGAACAGCCCACCTCTAGTCAGGAGATATATCTACAATATATTTATATGTAGTGTACAGGACACCGGGAATGTGTCCTGGATGGCAGGTACATTCCCCCGATATTTGAGTGGTGGTCCCTTTAAGGGGGACAGTTACAGAACTCATGCAGGGTGAGGTGTCCCAGGTTAAGTTTGGCTGGAGAGGACTGACTTCCAGGACTCTCTGGATTGTTAAATTTATATTAGGGACCCGGGATTTCGAAGGTTCAAAGAGACTTGGGAGGGGCGGAGACTTTAAACCCTGACTAACAGGACTTTGGTCCCAAAGGGGTTAAGTGCCAGGTGAGGGAGGCTTGAAATACAATAGAAGAGAATTCTGCGGGTGTGTCAAGGAAGTGAGTGGAAGAGAGACTCACAAGCTGTGCAGCAAGTGGCAGACTGCTAACTAGGGATGGGCGAACGGTACGGCCCAAGCATAAGTTCAGGCTGAACTTTGGTTGTTCGGCGAACAACGAACATTATGCGGTGACTGGTATGGATTTTGGGGGAGACCCCTACGCCATTTTTTTTTAAATTTAGTGCAGGGTTACCCTTAATATCCATACCAGGCCCTTCAGGTCTGGTATGGATTTTGGGGGGACCCCCACGCAATTATTTAAAAAAAATTTGGTTCAGGGTTCCCCTTAATATTCATACCAGACCCAGAGGGCCTGGTAATGGACTGGGGGAGAACCCGTGCCGTTTTTTTCAATGAGTTTTATCTATATTGCCGAGACCCGACAATTCATTACAGCCGCGATAAGTTTTGAATGACTTTTTTCCTTTAGAAATGTCATTTGCTGTGGTATTGTTCTAAACACAGTAAAACTGCGCCACTTTACAGGCATACTATAGACACCCCCCAGGCAAGATATTTAAAGGAATATTTCATTTATTGTTTCACCTTAAGCATTATCAAAATTACTGCTCCCGAAAAAAATGCATTTTTAAAACTTTTTTTTTGCATTGATACATGTCCCCTGGGGCAGGACCCGGGTCCGCAAACACTTTTTATGACAATAACTTGCATATGAGCCTTTAAAATTGGCACTTTTTATTTTTCATGTTCGTGTCCCATAGACTTTAATGGTGTTCGTCCAAATTTTTTGCCTGTTCGCATATTCTGGTGGGAACCGAACCGGGGGGTGTTCGGCTCATCCTTACTGCTAACCCCCTGTGTGGCCTGCCTTGCACCCTTACTTTGGGCGAGCCTAACGCCTGTATGGGACCAAAGACTAGCAGTGACCGTGCTGTTTAATTACCAATATCAGGATTTGGACTGTTTATTTACTTTGGCTGAAGTAAGCTGCCGTTTTGTTTAGCCGTGATTAAAGTAAATGGGCTGTTTGCTTTCATCAAACTGGCTGGCCGTTATTACAGAGCTACCCCCAGGTTACATTTGGTGGAGGATGCAGGCAGAGTATAACCGCAACAGCCATTTGGAAGTATTTAACCACTTCAGCCCCGGAAGGATTTAACCCCTTAATGACCAGGTAATTTTTTGCGATACAGCACTACGTCGCTTTAACTGACAATTGCGCGGTTGGCGATGTTGCACCCAAACAAAATTGGCATCGTTTTTTTCCACACAAATAGAGCTTTCTTTTGGTGGTATTTGATCACCTCTGTGGTTTCTTTTTTGCGCTATAAACAAAAAAAGACCGACAATTTTGGAAACAAAAACAATATTTTTTTACTTTTTGCTATAATAAATATCCCCAAAAAATATAGAAAAAAAACTAATTTCTTCCTCAGTTTAGGCCGATATGTATTCTTCTACATATTTTTGGTAAAAAAAAAATCGCAATAAGTGTATATTTATTGGTTTGCGCAAAAGTTATAGCGTCTACAAAATACGGGATAGATTTATAGCATTTTTATTACTATTTTTTTTTTTTACTAGTAATGGCGGCGATCTGCGATTTTTATCAGGGCTGCAACATTGCGGCGGACAGATCGAACACTTTTGACACTAATTTGGGACCATTGACATTTATACAGCGATCAGAGCTAAAAATAACTACTGATTACTGTATAAATGTCACTGGCATAGAAGGGGTTAACACTAGGGGGCGATCAAGGGGTTAAGTGTGTTCCCTCAGTGTGTTTCTAACTGTGGGGGGATGGGACTGCCTGGGGGAGGAACCCGATCATTGCTCCTAAGTACTAGGAGCAGATGATCTGTCTCTACTCCCCTGACAGAACGGGGATCTGTCTGTTTACATCGACAGATCTCCGTTCTATCCTTCTCAGGAGCAATCGCGGGTATCCGGCGGCCATCGGCCACGCGCATTGGCTCCTACATCATGCGGCTCGCAGTCAGCAAGTAGTTAAAGGGCCAGTACCCACGTTTGCATGCCCTGGGTCAGAACAGCAAAAGCTCTGAAAACTTCACAAGGCGACATGGAGAAGGTGGTAAAAGCCCTGGCTCAGAGCACGATAGCCCAGCAGCAGGCCGCTGTAGACGCCAACCGTTGCGATGAGCTGGCAATGACCCAGTAACGGGCAAACTACTCGCTTGCTGGTTGCCAAGTTCACAGTCCAGCAATAAACTACTCAAACACAGGAAGCAGTGCAGCGTCTTGCACAGGGACGAGAACAAACTGCTGGTGCCTCTAGCAACCAGGTAGCCATAAGGGCCAGTAATTTCCTGCAAAAGTTGACGCCTAGTGATGATGTGGAGGCG
This sequence comes from Lithobates septentrionalis, assembly GCA_037952835.1. Classification (NCBI taxonomy): domain Eukaryota; kingdom Metazoa; phylum Chordata; class Amphibia; order Anura; family Ranidae; genus Lithobates; species Lithobates septentrionalis. The sequence goes on along the minus strand of JBBDGP010001576.1, from coordinate 502,822 downwards.
TTCATGGCTACTTTTGAGAACAGCAGAGAGAGAAGGCTGGCCCCCAGACCAGTGGGTTGGTATTATTGCTCCTTTCCTCACTGGGGATCTCCAGAAGGCCTATTTTGATTTGTCAGCTGCTGATGCCAAGGATTACAAACGGCTGAAGGCAGAACTCCTGGCCCGCCTTGGGGTGACCACTGCTATGCGGGCCCAAAGGGTACACAGTTGGAGGTACCGCCTGGACTGTTCACCAAGGGTTCAGATGCATGACCTGAGTCAGCTGGTGAAAAGATGGCTGCAGCCCGAGATGTTAACGGGTTCCCAGATGGTGGAGCGGGTCGTGTTAGACAGTTACCTAAGGTCGCTGCCAAATGTGCTTCGGTGCTGGGTGAGTCATGGGGACCCCAAGACAGCAGATGAACTGGTGGAAATGGTTGAGAGATATGCTGTGGTGGAGGATCTACTGGGACCTGTCAAACCTTGAGGACCCTTGCCAGTGAGGAGAGTCAAGCCATCCATAAACCAGGGAGTCAGCATTCAGGAGAGTCAAGGAACAACCACCCCAGCGTCCCAGAGCTCTGCTCCGGCACGAAGGAGTGAGGGCATGCCGTGCTGGCGGTGTCATTTCCCAGGCCAAAGCCAGACCCACTGTCACCTGCAGGAGGAACCCATGGAGTATGGCGCTCTATAGGGAATGTCCTTTTATGTCCAGGTGGTCTGCCCTGCCCACCTGGACCTGACTGGGGGCGGTTTGAATGTGACCTTTGGGTGAACCAGCTTCACGCCCGAGCGCTGTTGGACTATGGTAACACTTGTGGGTACCAGGGTAGCTGGGGAGGTGGGTCTGATAGCAAGAATGCTGAGGGTGGTGTGCATACATGGGGACACCAGGGAATACCCCCTGGTATCAGTGACACTCACCACGGCCTGTGGCACAATTGTCCAGGAGGTTGGGGTGGTACCCGACCTCATCCATGATGCTATTATAGAAAGGGACTGCCCTTTATTTGATGAACTTTGGTACTATGTGAGCCAAGGACTATTGGGACAGCTGAATGGCTCTGTTCCCTCTAAGGGGCTGGACGCCAATGCTCTAGAGAACACTGATAGAGTTGCATCTGGGGCAGATAGTCCACCAGCTAAGAGGATCCCTGAAGGGGGGGACCCACTCTTATGCAGGTCATGGCTGGGGAGAACATAGAAGAAGTCTCCCCTCTGCAGGTTATGACCTAGGAGGAGAAAGAGGAAGAAAGCTCCTCTCGTCTTGCCCACCCTGATCTCGACATGTCATGGGTTGCATTTTCTTCTGCCCAAAAGAGGGATCCCACACTGAAAAATGCCTGGCGACAGGTTACTGTAATTATATGAGTTTTACAAGTGCCTGAGGCCGAAAAAAGGTTTCCCCGTTTTGTGATCATTGGTGAGCTGCAATATCGGATTACGGAGGTTAGGGGAGAAGTGGTCGACCAGTTACTTATTCCCCAGCCCTTCAGACACACGGTGCTTGACTTTGCCCACAATGATGCATTGGGGGGGTCACCTGAGGGCTGACAAGACTGAGGCACGAATAACGGACCGGTTCTACTGGCCGGGAGTGACAGCAGAGGTGAGACGTTATTTGCAGTTCATGCCCCACGTGCTAGCTGGCCGCGCCGATGCCCCACTTGAGGAACCCGTTAGTGCCGTTGAGCGCATTATGATGGATTTGGTGGGCCCTTTCATAAATTCAGCTCCGGGCCACCAATACATCCTCGCGGTACTCGATTATGCCACCAAGTATCCAGAGGCAGTTCCCCTAAGACAGGCAATTGTTTAATATGTTCTGTAGGACAGGATTCACAAAAGAGATCTTGACAGACCAGGGCACCCCATTCATGTCTCGGGTGATGGCAGATCTATGCAAGTTGTTCCAAATCAAACAGCTGCGCACATCTGTCTATCATCCACAGACAGATGGACTGGTAGAGCAGTTCAATAAAACTCTCAAGTCAATGCTTGAGAGTTTTATTGCAAGATAGTAAAGACTGGGACTGTCTACTCCCAGCACTAATGTTTGCTATTAGGGAAGTGCCTCAGGCGTCCACAGGTTTTTCCTCGTTCGAATTGGTGTGTGGGTGAAGACCACAGGGACTGCTTGATTTAGTGAAGGAAACGTGGAAAAGTGAGGGCTCTCCTCATAAGACAGTTGTAGAACATATAACTCAGATCAGAGAGAGGATTGCTAAGGTGATGGTAGAAAAGGTTGGGGAGGTTAATAAGATACACCAACCTGGGAAGAGAAAGCCCCATCAGATATACCATGTAAATCTCCTGAAGCCTTGGAAGGACCGTAAGCAGGAAGTTGCCCTGGCTGAGATTAGTTCTAAGCCCCTGGTAGGAGAGAACTCAGTCCCAGTTTCCACCTCCCTATCCAAGCTGCAAACGCAGCAAGTAAAGGAGTTATTACAGAGGAATAGAGAGAAGTTCTCAGGACTGCTGGGTCTTACCAGGGTTATTGAACATGATATTGTCACGGAATCTAAAGCAGTGTTGGAGGAAGTCCGCAAAATGCTCAAACTTGATATGATTGAGGAATCGCAGAGAGTGGTCAAGCCAAATTGTGTTGGTACCAAAGCCCAATGAGACTGCGATTTTGTAATGATTTCAGAAAACTCAACAAGGTATCGAAGTTTAATGCATACCCAATGCCCAGATTAGATGAACTGATAGAGAGGTTGGGACCAGCCCAGTACATTACCACCTTAGACCTCACCAAAGGCTACTGGCAAATACCTTTAACTAAGGAAGCCTGAGAAAAGACTGCCTTTTCTACCACAGGTAGCCATTTCCAGTACAAAAGAATGCCATTCAGCTTGCATTCTGCTCCAGCGACTTTCCACAGAGCTTTGTATAAAACCTTACGCCCTCATCGGAAATACACTTCAGTGTATTTAGACGACATTGTCATCTTTAGTACAGACTGGGAATCCCATCTTCCGAGTGCGGGCAGTCTTATGCCGCGTACACACGGTCGGACTTTTCGTCTACAAAAGTCAGACAGCCTGTCCGACAGACTTCCGGCAGACTTTCGGCGGACTTGCGGCGGACTTGCGGCATACTTTCTAACGAACGGACTTGCCTACACACGACCACACAAAAGTCCGACGGATTCGTACGTGATGACGTACACCGGACTAAAATAAGGAAGTTCATAGCCAGTAGCCAATAGGTGCCCTAGCGTGGCTTTTTGTCCGTCGGACTAGCACACAGACGAGCGGATTTCGGGGTCCGTCGTAGTTACGAAGTAAAGATTTGAAGCATGTTTCAAATCTAAAGTACGTCGGATTTGAGGCTAAAAAAGTACGTTGAAAGTCCGGAGAAGCCCACACACGATCGGATTACCAGCCAGCTTTAGTCCGTCAGCGTCCGTTGGACTTTTGTAGATGAAAAGTACGACCGTGTGTACGCGGCATTAGAGTCTCTAAAGAAGGAAGGATTTACTAGACATATGCACACTGAAATATTTAGTTTCAGAATTTCGTTTTCGTCCGAAAAATAAATTTATTTAGTTACTCCCGAAATTCGTTTTTATTCATTTCGTTTTTCGTTAAAAATTGCATTCATCCGAAAATCCAAATTAATTAGGGTCGAATCTGTCATTGAAGGCTTATGGTGTCTGACGAATGTTCAAAGAAGATTTGATGGAGCAGCTAAACTGTACGACGCCGCAATCATACATTTCAGGTCGAATTTTCCGCCAGCTAGCTGTAGTAGAATTCTAATGTTGTATGACTAGTAACAATTATATTTATTAATTATTTTACTAGTCAAACAACATTATAATTTTTCTATAGCCTATGGGTGGATGCATTTCACCGGAAATGTATGATTGTAGCGTCGTACAGTTTAGCTGCTCCATCGAATCTTCTTAGAACTTTCGACAGACACCATAAGCCAAAGATTCAACGTTTGTATGTTTTTCATTGCTTTGTCGAATCTTCGTCATTCATGTTGAATGGTCTACTCTACCCCAACAGTCAGCCAACTTTCATATTCGTTTCTCAATCTCCAAGTGCAATGGCGGGTGCGGCATTCGACATTGTGTCAGATATTGATATGGCATTATAATATAGAATCTATAATAATAAATCCCCCCCCCACAACACGGGCAGCCTCTGAGACTATCACAACACTAGTATCACTATCAAGTTCACAACACTAACATAATAGCAGCAGATTATTATGAAAAAGTTAAGTTGAACTGTAGCTTGCTTCACTATTGTTCTGCTGCTGTGCTTATGCTTAATTGCTAAATAATTTAGGTTCTCTGACAAACGGACCAGCTAAGATTGACTGTCTTCTGAAATGATTCAGTGTGTGTGTCTCTCTCTGCTAGCAAATCGTAAGTGAAAGTAAGTTGGCTGTACATGTGTACTTAGTTCTAGCTATTTTACTGCCCCTCCTCTTTGGTTACAATCGGCCAATAACATTCATCATGATCATTTTTATTTTACTTCCCCCACCCAATTCCAGCAGCGATCTATTCTCTCTGTGTCGAATATTTTCTCTCTATGTGGAATAATCTTGGACTAATAGAGTTAAGGTTAGGCACATTCGACCACAGGTTCGATAGACACAGATTGTTATTGTTAGCCTCATGTTGAATCTCCTATCTATATCGAACTGTTGTTGCAACGAAAACGAAAATAAAGCATTTGTTTATGTCGGATCTTTCGTTTTTCATATTCTGCGCTTTCGTTAACGTTTGTTAAAACGATAATGAAAATACCTGAAATTCGGACGAAAATGCATTCGGACGAAAACGAATGCACATGTCTAGGATTTACTGTTAACCCAGAAAAGTGTCATTGCTATGGAAGAGACCAAGTACTTGGGGTGGTGAAACCACAGATGAACAAAAGTAGAGGCTATCCAGGCCTGGCCCAGCCCAGTCATGAAGAAACAGGTACAAGCCTTTTTGAGCATTGTGGGCTACCACTGCAGGTTTGTCCCCAACTTTGCCACTATTGGTGCACCTCTCACAGACCTGACGAAGGGTAAAAAGTCAGTGTCATTACCCAGTGCTGATCGCTCCTGACTTCTCAAGAGAATTTGTTCTTCAAACAGATGCCTCCAGTGAAGACTTGGAAGCTGTTCTGTCCCAAGAGGTCAATGAGGAGGCAAGCAGAAGGTATACGAGAAAATCTGGACAGCCGCACTCTGGGAGAAAATGCAAGTGTCTTTTATTGTAAAAATAAATCATGGAGCATACGAGAAACTACCGCGGAAAAAGTAAAGGAAAACAGCTGGCGCGTTTACACTTGTGCCAAGTGCTTACTCATAGCTCATAGGTCAATGAGGAGGAACGCCCCATAATTTTCCTGAGTAGAAAATTGGCAGCCGCCTAGAGAAATTAGGCTGTGGTGGAGCGGGAGTGCCTGGCCATTAAGTGGGCTCTCAACTCACTGTGCTATTTTCTCCTCAGTAGGAAGTTTCGCCTGGTATCAGACCATGCCCCATTGACCTGGAAGAGACAGAATAAACACACAAATGCCAGAGTTACCGGGTGTTTTTTGGCGTTGCAAGAGTTCAAATTTGTAGTTGAACACAGACCAGGAAAGCAACACCACAACGCGGATGCTCTCTCTAGGGCAGTGGTTCTCAACCTCTCTAGTGCCGTGACCCCTTGATAAAATTTCCCAAGTTGTAACCGTAAAATTATTTTCATAGCATTGGTTGTCAGCACCCAAGGCAAGACAAGTAATTTGCGCCCCTAACCCATGGACAGTTAGCGCTCCCTGAGTCCCTTCCACTCGTACATTAGTAAAACCCCTTATGGTACATTGTGGATGTACCACTCTCTTTGTTCTCCTTTCTTTCCCTTTTATCTCTCTCTATCCTAATTTCTTGTTTTTTCCCCCATCCCTCTTTCTAGCCATCTTTCTCGTTCTTTCTCCTATTCTTTCTCTCCCTTTTTCTTTGTTCCTCTCCCTCTTTTCCTCTCCCATGTATTCTCTATTTTTATTCCTTCTCTTACTCCTTGGTGGGGGGGTGGGAGGAATTCTGATCAGCCAACTTAGGTGCTCTTGATCAGGGTCATCTGCTCATCTGAGAACTGTAGTGGGGACTTTTAATGGCAACTATAATCACAGGTAGTGTTACTCACTGTGTCTCCGACATTGTGGTGTCTCGTAGCAGTGACACCTATGCCGAAATCAGGAGATAGGGTCTCCTCCAGAAGGTGGGAGGCTGCGGGCTTCAGGGACAGCCCTGCTGGGAGGCCACAAAAAGGCTGGGAGAGCGGTGCGGGCTTCAGAAACAGCCAAGGATTTGGTGACCCCTGGCAAATCATCATTCGACACCCGAGGGGGTCCCGACCCCCAGGTTGAGAACCACTGCTCTAGGGTACACTGTAGGGTGTCCCACATTGCCTCGGACACCTCTGCTTCAAGGCAGTGGGGGCGGGGGGATATGTACAGGACCTGGATGGCAGGTACATTTCCCCGATATTTGAGTGGTAGTCCCTTTTAAGAGGGACATTTACAGAACTTTTGTGGTACTCAGGGGTTGTCAACCATGCAGGGTGAGGTGTCCCGGGTTAAGTTTGGCTTTAGAAGACTGACTTCCAGGCAGGGCCGGACTTACCATTGGGCTTGACTGGGCTCAAGCTCATGGGCCCCAGCCGAGTGTACTCGGCTAGTTCCGCTCACAGTCACGCCTAGTCCCGCCCTATGATGGACATAACACAGGGACTGGGCGTGACTGTGAGCGGAGCTAGCCGAGTACACTCGGCTATGTATGTATATCGGCGGCGCTCGGCTCCGCTCACAGTCCCGCCCAGTCCCGCCATTGGACCTGTGTTATGTCCATCATAGGGTGGGACTGGGCGGGACTGCGAGAGGAGCCGAGAAAAGCCGACAGGAGCCGAGATACACAAGACCGGCTCTGTGTATCTCAGCGGTGCCATATTTAAACTGCAGTGACACTGACAAGTCACTGCAGTTTAACTGCAGCCTGGGTAAGGCTGCAAATGACACGGACAAGGCTGCAGATGGACACTGATAAGGCTGCAGATGGAGGCTGCAAGACTGCAAATGACACTGACAAGGTTGCAAGGCTGCAAATGACACTGATAAGGCTGCAAGGCTGCAAATGACACTGATAAGGCTGCAAGGCTGCAAATGACACTGATAAGGCTGCAAATGAAACTGATAAGGCTGCAGTGTCACTGGGCAAGGCTGCAAATGACACTGACAAGGCTGCAAATTGACACTGGTCAAGCATGCAGATGGATGCTGTGCAAGGCTGCATTGATGAGCATTTAATTGTAAGTTTTTTTCCTTAAATAGTTTTTCCCTTAAAATTCCTTAACCACTTCCCGCCCGGCCTATAGCAGATTGACGGCCGGTCGGTGGTTCAGTTATCCTGACTGGGCGTCATATGAAGTCCTTCAGGATAACATGCCGCCGCGCGCCCCCAGGGGCGCGCATCGCGGCGATCGGTGGATCGGTGTGTCAGTCTGACACACCGCTACACTGATCTTGGTAAAGAGCCTCCGGCGGAGGCTCTTTACCACGTGATCAGCCGTGTCCAATCACGGCTGATCACGCTGTCAATAGGAAGAGCCGTTGATCGGCTCTTCCTCACTCGCGTCTGACAGACGCAAGTAGAGGAGAGCCGATCGGCAGCTCTCCTGGCAGGGGGGGTCTGCGCTGATTGTTTATCAGAGCAGCCCCCCCACAGATCACCACACTGGACCACCAGGGATCGCCACTAGGACCACCAGGGAAGGGAAACATGTGGATGGCCAGGTATGTACCCCATGGCCATCCACATGTGCCCAGTCAGTGCCAAATCTGTGCCAATCAGTGCCCACAAATGGGCACTGATTGGCACAATTATGTTGCAGTGATGCCCAGCAATGCCACACTTAGGGGCATCACTGCCATCAATCAGTATCATCAGTGCCACCCATCAGTGTCCATCGGTGCCACCTGTCAGTGCCCATCTGTGCCCATCTGTGCCCACCTATCAGTGCCCATCCGTGCCCATCTGTGCCAACTATCAGTGCCACCCATAACTACCCATCAACGCCACCTACGAGTGCCCATCAATGCCACCTACGAGTGCCCATCAGTGCCGCCTATCAGTGCCCATCGGTGCCACCTATCAGCACCCATCAGTGCCACCTACCAGTGCCACCTATCAGTGCCCATTAGTGCCACCTATCAGTGCGCATCAGTGCCGCCTATCAGTGCCCATCACCAGTGCCCGTCAGTGCCACCTCATCAGTGCCACCTCATTGGTGCCACCTCATCGGTGCCCATCAGTGCCGCCGTATCAGTGCCCGTCAGTGCAGCCATATCAGTGGCCGTCATTGAAGAAGAAAACATACAAACTGGCGGACAAACGGTATCAGAGTGGCACGCTTAAAAGAAAACTAGACAATGCATTTCTTGGGGAAAATGCGTGGGAATGCTGAATAGCTAAATTGCTAAAACGGCCGCCATCAAAACTGCCCCATCATACTGCCATCAAAACTGCCCCATCAGAATTGCCCCATCAAAATTGTCCCCATTAAAACTGCCCCATCATATTGCCACCATCAAAACTGCCCCATCAGAATTGTCCCATCAAAACTGCCCCATCATATTGCCACCATGAAAACTGCCCCATCAGAATTGCTCCATCAAAATTGTCCCATCATATTGCCACCATCAGAATTGCCCCATCAGAATTGCCCCATCATATTACCACCATCAAAACTGCCCCATCATATTGCCACCATCAAAACTGCCCCCATCATATTGCCATCAAAACTGCCCCATTAGCATTGCCCGATCAAAATTGTCCCCATCAAAACTGCCCCATCAGAATTGCCCCATCAAAACTAAAAGTATATTTTTTTTCAAAAGTAATTTTTTTTTTCAAAAATGAATTTTTTTTTCAAAAATATATATATTTTTTTTTCAAAAATAATTTTTTTTTTCAAAAATAATTTTTTTTTCAAAAATATATTTTTTTTTCAAAAACAATTTTTTTTTTCAAAAATATATATATTTTTTTTCAAAAATAATTTTTTTTTTTTCAAAAATAATTTTTTTTTTCAAAAATATATTTTTTTTTTTCAAAAATATATATTTTTTTTTCAAAAATATTTTTTTTTTTCAAAAATAATTTTTTTTTTTCAAAAATAATTTTTTTTTTTCAAAAATAATTGCTGAATAGCTAAATTGCTAAAACGGCCGCCATCAAAACTGCCCCATCATACTGCCATCAAAACTGAACCATCAGAATTGCCCCATCAGAATTGCCCCATAAAAATTTTCCCCATTAAAACTGCCCCATCATATTGCCACCATCAAAACTGCCCCATCAGAATTGCTCCATCAAAATTGTCCCATAATATTGCCACCATCAGAATTGCCCCATCATATTGCCACCATCAAAACTGCCCCCATCAAAACTGCCCCATCAGAATTGCCCCATCAAAACTGCCCCATCATATTCCTCTATTATAAATCAGTACATGGTGTGTCTGTCCCCTCCCCCGGGCTCTGTAATCAGAGCTGAGATGCTCCAGCCACCTCCCCCCCTGTGTATAACAGAAGCTTTGGTAACCATGGCAACAAAACAAACACAGTACACTCTGATTAATGGCTAAAATTTCCTGAAATGACCTCTAAACAAAAGGCTTTTTCTCAAAAACTGTAAAAGATATCAAACTGAAAAGCTATAGCCAGATAGCTGAATATTTTGTGAACATTTTAAAGTTTGTTTGGTGTCTGTAGGTGAAAGTATGAAGGAGCTGAAACTTTTGGGAGCGGAAGAAGAATTTAAGGATTTCAAGCATGCTCCCATTGACTTCAATGTTAAAAAAAGTGTTAAAAACCTTAATATTTTAAAAAGTATAAATGGTAAAAAAAAAGTTGAAATAGAGCACACCTCAGCTAAAAGAGACGAACATTTTAATAGTTGAATGGTTTTAATAGCTGAAAGTATGCAGAAGTTACGCAGAACCAAAAAACGTACGGAATAAGAAGAAAAATAAACTAGAAAATGCATTTCCTGGGGAAAATGCGTGGGAATGCTGAATAGCTAAAATGCTAAAATGGCCGCCATCAAAACTGCCCCATCATACTGCCATCAAAACTGCCCCATCAGAATTGCCCCATCAAAATTGTCCCCATTAAAACTGCCCCATCATATTGCCACCATCAAAACTGCCCCATCAGAATTGCCCCATCAAAACTGCCCCATCATATTGCCACCATCAAAACTGCCCCCATCAAAACTGCCCCATCATATTGCCACCTTTAAAACTGCTCCATTAAAATTGTCCCCATCAAAACTGCCCCATCATATTGCCACCATCAAAACTACCCCATCAGAATTGCCCTATCAAAACTGCCCATCATATTGCCACCATCAAAACTGCCCCATCATACTTGCCCCATGAAAACTGCCCCAACATATTGCCACCATGAAAACTGCCCCATCAGAATTTCCATATCAAAACTGCCCCATCATATTGCCACCATCAAAACTGCCCCATCAGAATTGTCCCATCAAAACTGCCCCATCAGAATTGCCACCATCAAAACTGCCCCATCATATTGCCACCATCAAAACTGCCCCATCAGAATTCCCCTATAAAAACTGCCCCATCAGAATTGCCCCATCACAACTGCCCCATCATATTGCCACCATCAAAACTGCCCCATCAGAATTGTCCCATCAAAACTGACCCATCATATTGCCACCATCAAAACTGCCCCATCATATTGCCACCATCAAAACTGCCCCATCAGAATTGCCCCATAAAAACTGCCCCATCAGAATTGCCCCATCAAAACTGCCCCATCATATTGCCACCATCAAAACTGCCCCATCAAAACTGCCCCATCATATTGCCACCATGAAACTGCCCCATCAGTATTGCCACCATCAAAACTGCCCCATCAGAATTGTCCCATCAAAACTGCCCCATCAGAATTGCCACCATCAAAACTGACCCATCAGAATTGCCCCATCAAAACTGCCCCATCATATTGCCACCATCAAAACAGCCCCATCAGAATTACCCCATCAAAACTGCCCCATCATATTCCTCTATTATAAATCAGTACATGGTGTGCCTGTCCCCTCCACTGGGCTCTGTAATCAGAGCTGAGATGCTCCAGCCACCTCTCCCCCTGTGTATAACAGAAGCTTTGGTAACCATGGCAACAAAACAAACTCAGTACACTGATTAATGGCTAAAATTTCCTGAAATGACCTCTAAACAAAAAGCTTTTTCTCAAAAACTGTAAAAGATATCAAACGGAAAAGCTATAGCCAGATAGCTGAATATTTTGTGAACATTTTAAAGTTTGTTTGGTGTCTGTAGGTGAAAGTATGAAGGAGCTGAAACTTTTGGGAGCGGAAGAAGAATTTAAGGATTTCAAGCATGCTCCCATTGACTTCAATGTTAAAAAAGTGTTAAAAACCTTAATATTTTAAAAAGTATAAATGGTAAAAAAAAAGTTGAAATAGAGCACACCTCAGCTAAAAGAGACAAACATTTTAATAGTTGAATGGTTTTAATAGCTGAAAGTATGCAGAAGTTACGCAGAACCAAAAAACGTACGGAATAAGAAGAAAAACTAGAAAATGCATTTCCTGGGGAAAATGCGTGGGAATGCTGAATTGCTAAAACGGCCCCCAGCAAAATTGTCCCCATCATATTGCCATCAAAACTGTCCCATCATATTGCCACCATCAAAACTGCCCCATCAGAATTGCCTCATCAAAACGGCACCATCATATTGCCACCATCAAAACTGCCCCATCAAAAAATATTTTTTTTTTCAAAAATATTTTTTTTTTTCAAAAATAATTTTTTTTTCAAAAATTATTTTTTTTTTCAAAAATATTTTTTTTTCAAAAATTTTTTTTTTTCAAAAATTTTTTTTTTTCAAAAATGATTTTTTTTTTTTAAAAAAAAAATTTTTTTCAAAAATGATTTTTTTTTTTTAAATATTTTTTTTTTTCAAAAATAATTTTTTTTTTCAAAAATATTTTTTTTTTTTCAAAAATAATTTTTTTTTTTTCAAAAATAATTTTTTTTTTTCTCAAAAATAATTTTTTTTTTTTTCAAAAATAATTTTTTTTTTTCAAAAATGATTTTTTTTTTTTTCAAAAATAATTTTTTTTTTTTCAGAAATATATTTTTTTTTTCAAAAATATATTTTTTTTTCAAAAATAATTGCTGAATAGCTAAATTGCTAAAATGACCGCCATCAAAACTGCCCCATCAGAATTGCCACCATCAAAACTGCCCCATCATATTCCTCTATTATAATCAGTACATGGTGTGTCTGTCCCCTCCCCCCGGGCTCTGTAATTAAAGCTGAGATGCTCCAGCCACCTCCCCCCCTCTGTGTATAACAGAAGCTTTGGTAACCATGGCAACAAAACACACACAGTGCACTCTGATTAATGGCTAAAATTTCCTGAAATGACCTCTAAACAAAAAGCTTTTTCTCAAAAACTGTAAAAGATATCAAACTGAAAAGCTATAGCCAGATAGCTGAATATTTTGTGAACATTTTAAAGTTTGTTTGGTGTCTCTAGGTGAAAGTATGAAGGAGCTGAAACTTTTGGGAGCGGAAGAAAAATTTAAGGATTTCAAGCATGCTCCCATTGACTTCAATGTTAAAAAAAAGTGATAAAAAGCTTAATATTTTAAAAAGTATAAATGGTAGAAAAAAAGTTGAAAAAGAGCACACCTCAGCTAAAAGAGACGAACATTTTGATAGTTGAATGGTTTTAATAGCTGAAAGTATGCAGAAGTTACGCATTCCCGAAAAACGTACGGAATGAAATTAAAATTATTAAAAATAAATAAAATCGAATAACAATAGTGGGACTGCTAAAGCATTCCCACTAACTAGAAAATGCATTTCCTGGGGAAAATGCGTGGGAATGCTGAATTGCTAAAACGGCCCCCAGCAAAATTGCCCCCATCATATTGCCATCAAAACTGTCCCATCATATTGCCACCATCAAAACTGCCCCATCAGAATTGCCACCATCAAAACTGCCCCATCATATTGCCACCATCAAAACTGCCCCATCAGAATTACCCCATCAAAACTGCCCCATCATATTCCTCTATTATAAATCAGTACATGGTGTGTCTGTCCCCTCCCCCCTGTGTATAACAGAAGCTTTGGTAACCATGGCAACAAAACAAACACTAACAGTACACTCTGATTAATGGCTAAAATTTCCTGAAATGACCTCTAAACAAATGGCCGTATTTTAAAAACTATACATCCTACAGCAAAGATCTTTATATTGTGAGAATCACAAGACTCAGACCTAGATTTTGATGTATAGTATGTCTCTGAAATATTAAAATTGAAGGCACGGTCGCAGTTTAGAAATTGCCCTTCAAATTTGAAGGGGCTAGAGTGTAGTTTCAATGAATGTCAATGGACGGTGTGAGTTGCAAACAAATGGTCATATTGTGAAAACTATCAGGACTATGGCTTAGCCGTGGACATGTTTAGTGGCAGCAGGGATAGCTGAACGTTTTGATATAAGATTTATGTAGGTGGGCTTGAAAATGAGGGAGTGGAGGCAGTTTAGAAATCATGTTCTGATTTTTCAGCTTTTGTCCCCTCCCCTGGGCTCTAATCAGAGCTGAGATGCTCCAGCCACCTCCCCCCCTGTGTATAACAGAAGCTTTGGTAACCATGGCAACAAAACACACACAGTACACTCTGATTAATGGCTAAAATTTCTTGAAATGACCTCTAAACAAAAAGCTTTTTCTCAAAAACTGTAAAAGATATCAAATTGAAAAGCTATAGCTAGATAGCTGAATATTTTGTGAACATTTTAAAGTTTGTTTGGTGTCTCTAGGTGAAAGTATGAAGGAGCTGAAACTTTTGGGAGCGGAAGAAAAATTTAAGGATTTCAAGCATGCTCCCATTGACTTCAATGTTAAAAAAAAGTGATAAAAAGCTTAATATTTTAAAAAGTATAAATGGTAGAAAAAAAGTTGAAAAAGAGCACACCTCAGCTAAAAGAGACGAACATTTTGATAGTTGAATGGTTTTAATAGCTGAAAGTATGCAGAAGTTACGCATTACCGAAAAACGTACGGAATAAGAAGAAAAATAATAAAAAAACGAACTAGAAAATGCATTTCCTGGGGGAAAATGCGTGGGAAGGCTGAATTGCTAAAACGGCCCCCAGCAAAATTGCCCCCATCATATTGCCATCAAAACTGTCCCATCATATTGCCACCATCAAAACTGCCCCATCAGAATTGCCACCATCAAAACTGCCCCCATCAAAACTGCCCCATCAGAATTACCCCATCAAAACTGCCCCATCATATTCCTCTATTATAAATCAGTACATGGTGTGTCTGTCCCCTCCCCCCTGTGTATAACAGAAGCTTTGGTAACCATGGCAACAAAACAAACACTAACAGTACACTCTGATTAATGGCTAAAATTTCCTGAAATGACCTCTAAACAAATGGCCGTATTTTAAAAACTATACATCCTACAGCAAAGATCTTTATATTGTGAGAATCACAAGACTCAGACCTAGATTTTGATGTATAGTATGTCTCTGAAATATTAAAATTGAAGGCACGGTCGCAGTTTAGAAATTGCCCTTCAAATTTGAAGGGGCTAGAGTGTAGTTTCAATGAATGTCAATGGACGGTGTGAGTTGCAAACAAATGGTCATATTGTGAAAACTATCAGGACTATGGCTTAGCCGTGGACATGTTTAGTGGCAGCAGGGATAGCTGAACGTTTTGATATAAGATTTGTGTAGGTGGGCTTGAAAATGAGGGAGTGGAGGCAGTTTAGAAATCATGTTCTGATTTTTCAGCTTTTGTCCCCTCCCCGGGCTCTGTAATCAGAGCTGAGATGCTCCAGCCACCTCCCCCCCGTGTATAACAGAAGCTTTGGTAACCATGGCAACAAAACACACACAGTACACTCTGATTAATGGCTAAAATTTCTTGAAATGACCTCTAAACAAAAAGCTTTTTCTCAAAAACTGTAAAAGATATCAAATTGAAAAGCTATAGCCAGATAGCTGAATATTTTGTGAACATTTTAAAGTTTGTTTGGTGTCTCTAGGTGAAAGTATGAAGGAGCTGAAACTTTTGGGAGCGGAAGAAAAATTTAAGGATTTCAAGCATGCTCCCATTGACTTCAATGTTAAAAAAAAGTGATAAAAAGCTTAATATTTTAAAAAGTATAAATGGTAGAAAAAAAGTTGAAAAAGAGCACACCTCAGCTAAAAGAGACGAACATTTTGATAGTTGAATGGTTTTAATAGCTGAAAGTATGCAGAAGTTACGTATTACCGAAAAACGTACGGAATAAGAAGAAAAATAATAAAAAAACGAATAACAATAGTGGGACTGCTAAAGCATTCCCACTAAATAGAAAATGCATTTCCTGGGGAAAATGTGTGGGAATGCTGAATAGCTAAAATGGCCGCCATCAAAACTGCCCCATCATATTGCCATCAAAACTGCCCCATCATATTGCCACCATCAAAACTGCCCCATCAGAATTGCCCCATGAAAACTGCCCCATCATATTGCCACCATGAAAACTGCCCCATCAGAATTTCCCTATCAAAACTGCCCCATCATATTGCCACCATCAAAACTGCCACATCAGAATTGTCCCATCAAAACTGCCCCATCATATTGCCACCATCAAAACTGCCCCATCATATTGCCACCATCAAAACTGCCCCATCAGAATTGCCCCATCAAAATTGCCCCATCAGAATTGCCCCATCAAAACTGCCCCATCATATTGCCACCATGAAACTGCCCCATCAGTATTGCCACCATCAAAACTGCCCCATCAGAATTGTCCCATCAAAACTGCCCCATCAGAATTGCCACCATCAAAACTGCCCCATCAGAATTGCCCCATGAAAACTGCCCCATCATATTGCCACCATGAAAACTGCCCCATCAGAATTTCCCTATCAAAACTGCCCCATCATATTGCCACCATCAAAACTGCCCCATCAGAATTGTCCCATCAAAACTGCCCCATCATATTGCCACCATCAAAACTGCCCCATCATATTGCCACCATCAAAACTGCCCCATCAGAATTGCCCCATCAAAACTGCCCCATCATATTGCCACCATCAAAACTGCCCCATCAGAATTGCCCCATCAAAACTGCCCCATCATATTGCCACCATGAAACTGCCCCATCAGTATTGCCACCATCAAAACTGCCCCATCAGAATTGTCCCATCAAAACTGCCCCATCAGAATTGCCACCATCAAAACTGACCCATCAGAATTGCCCCATCAAAACTGCCCCATCAGAATTACCCCATCAAAACTGCCCCCATCATATTCCTCTATTATAAATCAGTACATGGTGTGTCTGTCCCCTCCCCCGGGCTCTGTAATCAGAGCTGAGATGCTCCAGCCACCTCTCCCCCTGTGTATAACAGAAGCTTTGGTAACCATGGCAACAAAACAAACACAGTACACTGATTAATGGCTAAAATTTCCTGAAATGACCTCTAAACAAAAAGCTTTTTCTCAAAAACTGTAAAAGATATCAAACTGAAAAGCTATAGCCAGATAGCTGAATATTTTGTGAACATTTTAAAGTTTGTTTGGTGTCTGTAGGTGAAAGTATGAAGGAGCTGAAACTTTTGGGAGCGGAAGAAGAATTTAAGGATTTCAAGCATGCTCCCATAGACTTCAATGTTAAAAAAAAGTGATAAAAAGCTGAATATTTTGTGAACATTTTAAAGTTTGTTTGGTGTCTGTAGGTGAAAGTATGAAGGAGCTGAAACTTTTGGGAGCGGAAGAAGAATTTAAGGATTTCAAGCATGCTCCCATTGACTTCAATGTTAAAAAAAGTGTTAAAAACCTTAATATTTTAAAAAGTATAAATGGTAAAAAAAAAGTTGAAATAGAGCACACCTCAGCTAAAAGAGACGAACATTTTAATAGTTGAATGGTTTTAATAGCTGAAAGTATGCAGAAGTTACGCAGAACCAAAAAACGTACGGAATAAGAAGAAAAACTAGAAAATGCATTTCCTGGGGAAAATGCGTGGGAATGCTGAATTGCTAAAACGGCCCCCAGCAAAATTGCCCCCATCATATTGCCATCAAAACTGTCCCATCATATTGCCACCATCAAAACTGCCCCATCAGAATTGCCTCATCAAAACTGCACCATCATATTGCCACCATCAAAACTGCCCCATCAAAAAATATTTTTTTTTTCAAAAATATTTTTTTTTTCAAAAATAATTTTTTTTTCAAAAATTATTTATTTTTCAAAAAAATTTTTTTTTCAAAAATTTTTTTTTTTTCAAAAATTTTTTTTTTCAAAAATTTTTTTTTTTTCAAAAATGATTTTTCAAAAATAATTTTTTTTTAAAAATATATTTTTTTTTTCAAAAATAATTTTTTTTTTTCAAAAATATTTTTTTTTTTTTCAAAAATGATTTTTTTTTTTTTTCAAAAATAATTTTTTTTTTTTCAAAAATAATTTTTTTTTTCAAAAAAATTTTTTTTTAAAAAATAATTTTTTTTTTTCAAAAATATTTTTTTTTTCAAAAATATTTTTTTTTTTCAAAAATAATTGCTGAATAGCTAAATTGCTAAAATGACCGCCATCAAAACGGCCCCATCAGAATTGCCACCATCAAAACTGCCCCATCATATTCCTCTATTATAAATCAGTACATGGTGTGTCTGTCCCCTCCCCCGGGCTCTGTAATCAAAGCTGAGATGCTCCAGCCACCTCCCCCCCCTCTGTGTATAACAGAAGCTTTGGTAACCATGGCAACAAAACACACACAGTACACTCTGATTAATGGCTAAAATTTCCTGAAATGACCTCTAAACAAAAAGCTTTTTCTCAAAAACTGTAAAAGATATCAAACTGAAAAGCTATAGCCAGATAGCTGAATATTTTGTGAACATTTTAAAGTTTGTTTGGTGTCTCTAGGTGAAAGTATGAAGGAGCTGAAACTTTTGGGAGCGGAAGAAAAATTTAAGGATTTCAAGCATGCTCCCATTGACTTCAATGTTAAAAAAAAGTGATAAAAAGCTTAATATTTTAAAAAGTATAAATGGTAGAAAAAAAGTTGAAAAAGAGCACACCTCAGCTAAAAGAGACGAACATTTTGATAGTTGAATGGTTTTAATAGCTGAAAGTATGCAGAAGTTACGCATTACCGAAAAAACGTACGGAATAAGAAAAATAACTAGAAAATGCATTTCCTGGGGAAAATGCGTGGGAATGCTGAATTGCTAAAACGGCCCCCAGCAAAATTGCCCCCATCATATTGCCATCAAAACTGTCCCATCATATTGCCACCATCAAAACTGCCCCATCAGAATTGCCCTATCAAAACAGCCCCATCATATTGCCACCATCAAAACTGCCCCATCATATTGCCACCATCAAAACTGCCCCATCAGAATTACCCCATCAAAACTGCCCCATCATATTCCTCTATTATAAACTAGAAAATGCATTTCCTGGGGAAAATGCGTGGGAATGCTGAATTGCTAAAACGGCCCCCAGCAAAATTGCCCCCATCATATTGCCATCAAAACTGTCCCATCATATTGCCACCATCAAAACTGCCCCATCAGAATTGCCACCATCAAAACTGCCCCATCATATTGCCACCATCAAAACTGCCCCATCAGAATTACCCCATCAAAACTGCCCCATCATATTCCTCTATTATAAATCAGTACATGGTGTGTCTGTCCCCTCCCCCCTGTGTATAACAGAAGCTTTGGTAACCATGGCAACAAAACAAACACTAACAGTACACTCTGATTAATGGCTAAAATTTCCTGAAATGACCTCTAAACAAATGGCCGTATTTTAAAAACTATACATCCTACAGCAAAGATCTTTATATTGTGAGAATCACAAGACTCAGACCTAGATTTTGATACATAGTATGTCTCTGAAATATTAAAATTGAAGGCACGGTCGCAGTTTAGAAATTGCCCTTCAAATTTGAAGGGGCTAGAGTGTAGTTTCAATGAATGTCAATGGACGGTGTGAGTTGCAAACAAATGGTCATATTGTGAAAACTATCAGGACTATGGCTTAGCCGTGGACATGTTTAGTGGCAGCAGGGATAGCTGAACGTTTTGATATAAGATTTATGTAGGTGGGCTTGAAAATGAGGGAGTGGAGGCAGTTTAGAAATCATGTTCTGATTTTTCAGCTTTTGTCCCCTCCCCTGGGCTCTAATCAGAGCTGAGATGCTCCAGCCACCTCCCCCCCTGTGTATAACAGAAGCTTTGGTAACCATGGCAACAAAACACACACAGTACACTCTGATTAATGGCTAAAATTTCTTGAAATTACCTCTAAACAAAAAGCTTTTTCTCAAAAACTGTAAAAGATATCAAATTGAAAAGCTATAGCCAGATAGCTGAATATTTTGTGAACATTTTAAAGTTTGTTTGGTGTCTCTAGGTGAAAGTATGAAGGAGCTGAAACTTTTGGGAGCGGAAGAAAAATTTAAGGATTTCAAGCATGCTCCCATTGACTTCAATGTTAAAAAAAAGTGATAAAAAGCTTAATATTTTAAAAAGTATAAATGGTAGAAAAAAAGTTGAAAAAGAGCACACCTCAGCTAAAAGAGACGAACATTTTGATAGTGGAATGGTTTTAATAGCTGAAAGTATGCAGAAGTTACGCATTACCGAAAAACGTACGGAATAAGAAGAAAAATAACTAGAAAATGCATTTCCTGGGGAAAATGCGTGGGAATGCTGAATTGCTAAAACGGCCCCCAGCAAAATTGCCCCCATCATATTGCCATCAAAACTGTCCCATCATATTGCCACCATCAAAACTGCCCCATCAGAATTGCCCCATCAAAACTGCACCATCATATTGCCACCATCAAAACTGCCCCATCAAAAAATATTTTTTTTTTTCAAAAATATTTTTTTTTTTCAAAAATATTTTTTTTTTCAAAAATATTTTTTTTTTTCAAAAATTTTTTTTTTTTTTCAAAAATTTTTTTTTTCAAAAATTTTTTTTTCAAAAATTATTTTTTTTTTTTTAAATATTTTTTTTTTTAAATATTTTTTTTTTCAAAAATAATTTTTTTTTCTTCAAAAATGATTTTTTTTTTTTCAGAAATATATATTTTTTTTCAAAAATAATTGCTGAATAGCTAAATTGCTAAAATGACCGCCATCAAAACTGCCCCATCAGAATTGCCACCATCAAAACTGCCCCATCATATTCCTCTATTATAATCAGTACATGGTGTGTCTGTCCCCTCCCCCGGGCTCTGTAATTAAAGCTGAGATGCTCCAGCCACCTCCCCCCCCCTGTGTATAACAGAAGCTTTTGTAACCATGGCAACAAAACATACACAGTACACTCTGATTAATGGCTAAAATTTCCTGAAATGACCTCTAAACTAAAAGCTTTTTCTCAAAAACTGTAAAAGATATCAAACTGAAAAGATATAGCCAGATAGCTGAATATTTTGTGAACATTTTAAAGTTTGTTTGGTGTCTCTAGGTGAAAGTATGAAGGAGCTGAAACTTTTGGGAGCGGAAGAAAAATTTAAGGATTTCAAGCATGCTCCCATTGACTTCAATGTTAAAAAAAAGTGATAAAAAGCTTAATATTTTAAAAAGTATAAATGGTAGAAAAAAAGTTGAAAAAGAGCACACCTCAGCTAAAAGAGACAAACATTTTGATAGTTGAATGGTTTTAATAGCTGAAAGTATGCAGAAGTTACGCATTACCGAAAAACGTACGGAATAAAATTAAAAATAATAAATAAAATCGAATAACAATAGTGGGACTGCTAAAGCATTCCCACTAATAAAAAAACGAATAACAATAGTGGGACTGCTAAAGCATTCCCACTAATAAACTAGAAAATGCATTTCCTGGGGAAAATGCGTGGGAATGCTGAATAGCTAAAATGTTAAAATGGCCGCCATCAAAACTGCCCCATCATACTGCCATCAAAACTGCCCTATCAGAATTGCCCCATCAAAATTGTCCCCATTAAAACTGCCCCATCATATTGCCACCATCAAAACTGCCCCATCAGAATTGCCCCATCAAAACTGCCCCATCATATTGCCACCATCAAAACTGCCCCCATCAAAACTGCCCCATCATATTGCCACCTTTAAAACTGCTCCATTAAAATTGTCCCCATCAAAACTGCCCCATCATATTGCCACCATCAAAACTACCCCATCAGAATTGCCCTATCAAAACTGCCCATCATATTGCCACCATCAAAACTGCCCCATCATAATTGCCCCATGAAAACTGCCCCAACATATTGCCACCATGAAAACTGCCCCATCAGAATTTCCATATCAAAACTGCCCCATCATATTGCCACCATCAAAACTGCCCCATCAGAATTGTCCCATCAAAACTGCCCCATCAGAATTGCCACCATCAAAACTGCCCCATCATATTGCCACCATCAAAACTGCCCCATCAGAATTCCCCTATAAAAACTGCCCCATCAGAATTGCCCCATCAAAACTGCCCCATCATATTGCCACCATCAAAACTGCCCCATCAGAATTGTCCCATCAAAACTGCCCCATCATATTGCCACCATCAAAACTGCCCCATCATATTGCCACCATCAAAACTGCCCCATCAGAATTGCCCCATAAAAACTGCCCCATCAGAATTGCCCCATCAAAACTGCCCCATCATATTGCCACCATCAAAACTGCCCCATCAAAACTGCCCCATCATATTGCCACCATGAAACTGCCCCATCAGTATTGCCACCATCAAAACTGCCCCATCAGAATTGTCCCATCAAAACTGCCCCATCAGAATTGCCACCATCAAAACTGACCCATCAGAATTGCCCCATCAAAACTGCCCCATCATATTGCCACCATCAAAACAGCCCCATCAGAATTACCCCATCAAAACTGCCCCATCATATTCCTCTATTATAAATCAGTACATGGTGTGCCTGTCCCCTCCCCCGGGCTCTGTAATCAGAGCTGAGATGCTCCAGCCACCTCCCCCCTGTGTATAACAGAAGCTTTGGTAACCATGGCAACAAAACACACACAGTACACTCTGATTAATGGCTAAAATTTCTTGAAATGACCTCTAAACAAAAAGCTTTTTCTCAAAAACTGTAAAAGATATCAAATTGAAAAGCTATAGCCAGATAGCTGAATATTTTGTGAACATTTTAAAGTTTGTTTGGTGTCTCTAGGTGAAAGTATGAAGGAGCTGAAACTTTTGGGAGCGGAAGAAAAATTTAAGGATTTCAAGCATGCTCCCATTGACTTCAATGTTAAAAAAAGTGATAAAAAGCTTAATATTTTAAAAAGTATAAATGGTAGAAAAAAAGTTGAAAAAGAGCACACCTCAGCTAAAAGAGACGAACATTTTGATAGTTGAATGGTTTTAATAGCTGAAAGTATGCAGAAGTTACGCATTACCGAAAAACGTACGGAATAAGAAAAATAACTAGAAAATGCATTTCCTGGGGAAAATGCGTGGGAATGCTGAATTGCTAAAACGGCCCCCAGCAAAATTGCCCCCATCATATTGCCATCAAAACTGTCCCATCATATTGCCACCATCAAAACTGCCCCATCAGAATTGCCCCATCAAAACTGCACCATCATATTGCCACCATCAAAACTGCCCCATCAAAAAATATTTTTTTTTTTCAAAAATATTTTTTTTTTTCAAAAATATTTTTTTTTTCAAAAATATTTTTTTTTTCAAAAAAATTTTTTTCAAAAATTTTTTTTTCAAAAATTTTTTTTTTTTAAATATTTTTTTTTTCAAAAATATTTTTTTTTTCAAAAATATTTTTTTTTTTTTCAAAAATAATTTTTTTTTTTCAAAAATAATTTTTTTTTTTTTTCAAAAATAATTTTTTTTTTTCAAAAATGATTTTTTTTTTTTCAAAAATAATTTTTTTTTTTTCAGAAATATATTTTTTTTTTCAAAAATATATATTTTTTTTTCAAAAATAATTGCTGAATAGCTAAATTGCTAAAATGACCGCCATCAAAACTGCCCCATCAGAATTGCCACCATCAAAACTGCCCCATCATATTCCTCTATTATAATCAGTACATGGTGTGTCTGTCCCCTCCCCCCGGGCTCTGTAATTAAAGCTGAGATGCTCCAGCCACCTCCCCCCCCTCTGTGTATAACAGAAGCTTTGGTAACCATGGCAACAAAACACACACAGTGCACTCTGATTAATGGCTAAAATTTCCTGAAATGACCTCTAAACAAAAAGCTTTTTCTCAAAAACTGTAAAAGATATCAAACTGAAAAGCTATAGCCAGATAGCTGAATATTTTGTGAACATTTTAAAGTTTGTTTGGTGTCTCTAGGTGAAAGTATGAAGGAGCTGAAACTTTTGGGAGCGGAAGAAAAATTTAAGGATTTCAAGCATGCTCCCATTGACTTCAATGTTAAAAAAAAGTGATAAAAAGCTTAATATTTTAAAAAGTATAAATGGTAGAAAAAAAGTTGAAAAAGAGCACACCTCAGCTAAAAGAGACGAACATTTTGATAGTTGAATGGTTTTAATAGCTGAAAGTATGCAGAAGTTACGCATTACCGAAAAACGTACGGAATAAAATTAAAAATAAACTAGAAAATGCATTTCCTGGGGAAAATGCGTGGGAATGCTGAATTGCTAAAACGGCCCCCAGCAAAATTGCCCCCATCATATTGCATCAAAACTGTCCCATCATATTGCCACCATCAAAACTGCCCCATCAGAATTGCCTCATCAAAACTGCACCATCATATTGCCACCATCAAAACTGCCCCATCAAAAAATATTTTTTTTTTTCAAAAATATTTTTTTTTTCAAAAATTATTTTTTTTTCAAAAATTATTTTTTTTTTCAAAAAAATTTTTTTTCAAAAATTTTTTTTTATTTTTTTTTTTTTCAAAAATATTTTTTTTTTCAAAAATAATTTTTTTTTTCAAAAATATTTTTTTTTTTCAAAAATATATTTTTTTTTTCAAAAATAATTTTTTTTTTCAAAAATATTTTTTTTTTCAAAAATGATTTTTTTTTTTTCAAAAATAATTTTTTTTTTTCAAAAATAATTTTTTTTTTCAAAATTTTTTTTTTTAAAAAAATAATTTTTTTTTTTCAAAAATATTTTTTTTTTTCAAAAATATTTTTTTTTTTTCAAAAATAATTGCTGAATAGCTAAATTGCTAAAACGACCGCCATCAAAACTGCCCCATCATACTGCCATCAAAACTGCCCCATCAAAATTGTCCCCATTAAAACTGCCCCATCATATTGTCACCATCAAAACTGCCCCATCATATTGCCACCTTTAAAACTGCTCCATAAAAATTGTCCCCATCAAAACTGCCCCATCATATTGCCACCATCAAAACTGCCCCATCATATTCCTCTATTATAAATCAGTACATGGTGTGTCTGTCCCCTCCCCCCGGGCTCTGTAATCAGAGCTGAGATGCTCCAGCCACCTCCCCCCTGTGTATAACAGAAGCTTTGGTAACCATGGCAACAAAACACACACAGTACACTCTGATTAATGGCTAAAATTTCTTGAAATGACCTCTAAACAAAAAGCTTTTTCTCAAAAACTGTAAAAGATATAAAACTGAAAAGCTATAGCCAGATAGCTGAATATTTTGTGAACATTTTAAAGTTTGTTTGGTGTCTCTAGGTGAAAGTATGAAGGAGCTGAAACTTTTGGGAGCGGAAGAAGAATTTAAGGATTTCAAGCATGCTCCCATTGACTTCAATGTTAAAAAAAGTGTTAAAAAGCTTAATATTTTAAAAAGTATAAATGGTAGAAAAAAAGTTGAAAATGAGCACACCTCAGCTAAAAGAGACGAACATTTTAATAGTTGAATGGTTTTAATAGCTGAAAGTATACAGAAGTTACGCAGAACCGAAAAACGTACGGAACTAGAAAATGCATTTCCTGGGGAAAATGCGTGGGAATGCTGAATAGCTAAATTGCTAAAATGGCCGCCATCAAAACTGCCCCGTCATACTGCCATCAAAACTGCCCCATCAAAATTGTCCCCATTAAAACTGCCCCATCATATTGCCACCATCAAAACTGCCCCATCAGAATTGCCCCATCATATTGCCACCATCAAAACTGCCCCATCATATTGCCACCTTTAAAACTGCTCCATTAAAATTGTCCCCATCAAAACTGCCCCATCAAAACTGCCCCATCAGAATTGCCCTATCAAAACTGCCCATCATATTGCCATCATCAAAACTGCCCCATCAGAATTGTCCCATCAAAACTGCCCCATCATATTGCCACCATCAAAACTGACCCATCATAATTGCCACCAATAAAACTGCCCCATCATAATTGCCCCATCAAAACTGCCCCATCAGAATTGCCCTATCAAAAATGCCCCATCATATTCCTGTATTATAAATCAGTACATGGTGTGTCTGTCCCCTCCCCCGGCCTCTGTAATCAGAGCTGATATGCTCCAGCCACCTCCCCCCCTGTGTATAACAGAAGCTTTGGTAACCATGGCAACAAAACAAACAGTACACTCTGATTAATGGCTAAAATTTCCTGAAATGACCTCTAAACAAAAAGCTTTTTCTCAAAAACTGTAAAAGATATCAAACTGAAAAGATATAGCCAGATAGCTGAATATTTTGTGAACATGTTAAAGTTCGTTTGGTGTCTCTAGGTGAAAGTATGAAGGAGCTGAAACTTTTGGGAGCGGAAGAAGATTTTAAGTTTCTGAAGCATGCTCCCATTGACTTCAATGTTAAAAAAAAGTGGTAAAAAGCTTAATATTTTAAAAAGTATAAATGGTAGATAAAAAGTTGAAAAAGAGCACACCTCAGCTAAAAGAGACGAACATTTTGATAGTTGAATGGTTTTAATAGCTGAAAGTATGCAGAAGTTACGCATTCCGAAAAACGTACGGAATAAGAAGAAAAATAACTAGAAAATGCATTTCTTGGGGAAAATGCGTGGGAATGCTGAATTGCTAAAACGGCCCCCAGCAAAATTGCCCCCATCATATTGCCATCAAAACTGTCCCATCAAAATTGCCCCATCAAAACTGCACCATCATATTGCCACCATCAAAACTGCCCCATCAGAATTGCCCTATCAAAACAGCCCCATCATATTGCCACCATCAAAACTGCCCCATCATATTGCCACCATCAAAACTGCCCCATCATATTGCCACCATCAAAACTGCCCCATCAGAATTACCCCATCAAAACTGCCCCATCATATTCCTCTATTATAAATCAGTACATGGTGTGTCTGTCCCCTCCCCCGGGCTCTGTAATCAGAGCTGAGATGCTCCAGCCACCTCCCCCCCTGTGTATAACAGAAGCTTTGGTAACCATGGCAACAAAACAAACAGTACACTCTGATTAATGGCTAAAATTTCCTGAAATGACCTCTAAACAAATGGCCGTATTTTAAAAACTATACATCCTACAGCGAAGATCTTTATATTGTGAGAATCACAAGACCCAGACCTAGATTTTGATACATAGTATGTCTCTGAAATATTAAAATTGAAGGCACGGTCGCAGTTTAGAAATTGCCCTTCAAATTTGAAGGGGCTAGAGTGTAGTTTCAATGAACGTCAATGGACGGCGTGAGTTGCAAACAAATGGTCATATTGTGAAAACTATCAGGACTATGGCTTAGCCGTGGACATGTTTAGTGGCAGCAGGGATAGCTGAACGTTTTGATATAAGATTTATGTAGGTGGGCTTGAAAATGAGGGAGTGGCGGCAGTTTAGAAATCATGTTCTGATTTTTCAGCTTTTGTCCCCTCCCCTGGGCTCTAATCAGAGCTGAGATGCTGCAGCCACCTCCCCCCCTGTGTATAACAGAAGCTTTGGTAACCATGGCAACAAAACACACACAGTACACTCTGATTAATGGCTAAAATTTCTTGAAATGACCTCTAAACAAAAAGCTTTTTCTCAAAAACTGTAAAAGATATAAAACTGAAAAGCTATAGCCAGATAGCTGAATATTTTGTGAACATTTTAAAGTTTGTTTGGTGTCTCTAGGTGAAAGTATGAAGGAGCTGAAACTTTTGGGAGCGGAAGAAAAATGTAAGCATTTCAAGCATGCTCCCATTGATTTCAATGTTAAAAAAAGTGATAAAAAGCTTAATATTTTAAAAAGTATAAATGGTAGAAAAAAAGTTGAAAAAGAGCACACCTCTGCTAAAAGAGACGAACATTTTGATAGTTGAATGGTTTTAATAGCTGAAAGTATGCAGAAGTTACGCATTACCGAAAAACGTACGGAATAAGAAGAAAAATAACTAGAAAATGCATTTCCTGGGGAAAATGCGTGGGAATGCTGAATTGCTAAAACGGCCCCCAGCAAAATTGCCCCCATCATATTGCCATCAAAACTGTCCCATCATATTGCCACCATCAAAACTGCCCCATCAGAATTGCCCCATCAAAACTGCACCATCATATTGCCACCATCAAAACTGCCCCATCAGAATTGCCCTATCAAAACAGCCCCATCATATTGCCACCATCAAAACTGCCCCATCATATTGCCACCATCAAAACTGCCCCATCAGAATTACCCCATCAAAACTGCCCCATCATATTCCTCTATTATAAATCAGTACATGGTGTGTCTGTCCCCCTCCCCCGGGCTCTGTAATCAAAGCTGAGATGCTCCAGCCACCTCCCCCCCTGTGTATAACAGAAGCTTTGGTAACCATGGCAACAAAACAAACAGTACACTCTGATTAATGGCTAAAATTTCCTGAAATGACCTCTAAACAAATGGCCGTATTTTAAAAACTATACATCCTACAGCGAAGATCTTTATATTGTGAGAATCACAAGACCCAGACCTAGATTTTGATACATAGTATGTCTCTGAAATATTAAAATTGAAGGCACGGT
The DNA here is from genome assembly GCA_037952835.1 of Lithobates septentrionalis. NCBI lineage: Eukaryota > Metazoa > Chordata > Amphibia > Anura > Ranidae > Lithobates > Lithobates septentrionalis. Next base: position 474,863 of record JBBDGP010001576.1, on the reverse strand, counting down.
CGCAGTTTAGAAATTGCCCTTCAAATTTGAAGGGGCTAGAGTGTAGTTTCAATGAATGTCAATGGACGGTGTGAGTTGCAAACAAATGGTCATATTGTGAAAACTATCAGGACTATGGCTTAGCCGTGGACATGTTTAGTGGCAGCAGGGATAGCTGAACGTTTTGATATAAGATTTATGTAGGTGGGCTTAAAAATGAGGGAGTGGCGGCAGTTTAGAAATCATGTTCTGATTTTTCAGCTTTTGTCCCCTCCCCTGGGCTCTGTAATCAGAGCTGAGATGCTCCAGCCACCTCCTCCCCTGTGTATAACAGAAGCTTTGGTAACCATGGCAACAAAACACACACAGTACACTCTGATTAATGGCTAAAATTTCTTGAAATGACCTCTAAACAAAAAGCTTTTTCTCAAAAACTGTAAAAGATATCAAACTGAAAAGCTATAGCCAGATAGCTGAATATTTTGTGAACATTTTAAAGTTTGTTTGGTGTCTCTAGGTGAAAGTATGAAGGAGCTGAAACTTTTGGGAGCGGAAGAAAAATTTAAGGATTTCAAGCATGCTCCCATTGACTTCAATGTTAAAAAAAGTGATAAAAAGCTTAATATTTTAAAAAATATAAATGGTAGAAAAAAAGTTGAAAAAGAGCACACCTCAGCTAAAAGAGATGAACATTTTAATAGTTGAATGGTTTTAATAGCTGAAAGTATGCAGAAGTTACGCATTACCGAAAAACGTACGGAATAAGAAGAAAAATAATAAAAAAACGAACTAGAAAATGCATTTCCTGGGGAAAATGCGTGGGAATGCTGAATTGCTAAAACGGCCCCCAGCAAAATTGCCCCCATCATATTGCCATCAAAACTGTCCCATCATATTGCCACCATCAAAACTGCCCCATCAGAATTGCCACCATCAAAACTGCCCCATCATATTGCCACCATCAAAACTGCCCCATCAGAATTACCCCATCAAAACTGCCCCATCATATTCCTCTATTATAAATCAGTACATGGTGTGTCTGTCCCCTCCCCCCTGTGTATAACAGAAGCTTTGGTAACCATGGCAACAAAACAAACACTAACAGTACACTCTGATTAATGGCTAAAATTTCCTGAAATGACCTCTAAACAAATGGCCGTATTTTAAAAACTATACATCCTACAGCAAAGATCTTTATATTGTGAGAATCACAAGACTCAGACCTAGATTTTGATACATAGTATGTCTCTGAAATATTAAAATTGAAGGCACGGTCGCAGTTTAGAAATTGCCCTTCAAATTTGAAGGGGCTAGAGTGTAGTTTCAATGAATGTCAATGGACGGTGTGAGTTGCAAACAAATGGTCATATTGTGAAAACTATCAGGACTATGGCTTAGCCGTGGACATGTTTAGTGGCAGCAGGGATAGCTGAACGTTTTGATATAAGATTTGTGTAGGTGGGCTTGAAAATGAGGGAGTGGAGGCAGTTTAGAAATCATGTTCTGATTTTTCAGCTTTTGTCCCCTCCCCGGGCTCTGTAATCAGAGCTGAGATGCTCCAGCCACCTCCCCCCCTGTGTATAACAGAAGCTTTGGTAACCATGGCAACAAAACACACACAGTACACTCTGATTAATGGCTAAAATTTCTTGAAATGACATCTAAACAAAAAGCTTTTTCTCAAAAACTGTAAAAGATATCAAATTGAAAAGCTATAGCCAGATAGCTGAATATTTTGTGAACATTTTAAAGTTTGTTTGGTGTCTCTAGGTGAAAGTATGAAGGAGCTGAAACTTTTGGGAGCGGAAGAAAAATTTAAGGATTTCAAGCATGCTCCCATTGACTTCAATGTTAAAAAAAAGTGATAAAAAGCTTAATATTTTAAAAAATATAAATGGTAGAAAAAAAGTTGAAAAAGAGCACACCTCAGCTAAAAGAGACGAACATTTTGATAGTTGAATGGTTTTAATAGCTGAAAGTATGCAGAAGTTACGCATTACCGAAAAACGTACGGAATAAAATTAAAAACTAGAAAATGCATTTCCTGGGGAAAATGCGTGGGAATGCTGAATTGCTAAAACGGCCCCCAGCAAAATTGCCCCCATCATATTGCCATCTAAACTGTCCCATCAGAATTGCCCCATCAAAACTGCACCATCATATTGCCACCATCAAAACTGCCCCATCAGAATTGCCACCATCAAAACTGCCCCATCAGAATTGCCCCATCAAAACTGCCCCATCATATTGCCACCATCAAAACTGCACCATCATATTGCCACCATCAAAACTGCCCCATCAGAATTGCCCTATCAAAACAGCCCCATCATATTGCCACCATCAAAACTGCCCCATCATATTGCCACCATCAAAACTGCCCCATCAGAATTGCCCTATCAAAACTGCCCCATCATATTCCTCTATTATAAATCAGTACATGGTGTGTCTGTCCCCCTCCCCCAGGCTCTGTAATCAAAGCTGAGATGCTCCAGCCACCTCCCCCCTGTGTATAACAGAAGCTTTGGTAACCATGGCAACAAAACAAACACTAACAGTACACTCTGATTAATGGCTAAAATTTCCTGAAATGACCTCTAAACAAATGGCCGTATTTTAAAAACTATACATCCTACAGCGAAGATCTTTATATTGTGAGAATCACAAGACCCAGACCTAGATTTTGATACATAGTATGTCTCTGAAATATTAAAATTGAAGGCACGGTCGCAGTTTAGAAATTGCCCTTCAAATTTGAAGGGGCTAGAGTGTAGTTTCAATGAATGTCAATGGACGGTGTGAGTTGCAAACAAATGGTCATATTGTGAAAACTATCAGGACTATGGCTTAGCCGTGGACATGTTTAGTGGCAGCAGGGATAGCTGAACGTTTTGATATAAGATTTGTGTAGGTGGGCTTGAAAATGAGGGAGTGGAGGCAGTTTAGAAATCATGTTCTGATTTTTCAGCTTTTGTCCTCTCCCCCCGGGCTCTGTAATCAGAGCTGAGATGCTCCAGCCACCTCCCCCCTGTGTATAACAGAAGCTTTGGTAACCATGGCAACAAAACACACACAGTACACTCTGATTAATGGCTAAAATTTCTTGAAATGACCTCTAAACAAAAAGCTTTTTCTCAAAAACTGTAAAAGATATCAAACTGAAAAGATATAGCCAGATAGCTGAATATTTTGTGAACATTTTAAAGTTTGTTTGGTGTCTCTAGGTGAAAGTATGAAGGAGCTGAAACTTTTGGGAGCGGAAGAAAAATTTAAGGATTTCAAGCATGCTCCCATTGACTTCAATGTTAAAAAAAAGTGATAAAAAGCTTAATATTTTAAAAAGTATAAATGGTAGAAAAAAAGTTGAAAAAGAGCACACCTCAGCTAAAAGAGACGAACATTTTGATAGTTGAATGGTTTTAATAGCTGAAAGTATGCAGAAGTTACGCATTACCGAAAAACGTACGGAATAAAATTAAAATTATTAAAAATAATAAATAAAATCGAATAACAATAGTGGGACTGCTAAAGCATTCCCACTAATAAATAAAATCGAATAACAATAGTGGGACTGCTAAAGCATTCCCACTAATAACAATAGTGGGACTGCTAAAGCATTCCCACTAATAAAAAAACGAATAACAATAGTGGGACTGCTAAAGCATTCCCACTAATTAAGTTTAAAATTAAGTTTAAAAATAAATAAAATCGAATAACAATAGTGGGACTGCTAAAGCATTCCCACTAATAATAAGAAAAACTAGAAAATGCATTTCCTGGGGAAAATGCGTGGGAATGCTGAATTGCTAAAATGGCCCCCAGCAAAATTGCCCCCATCATATTGCCATCAAAACTGTCCCATCATATTGCCACCATCAAAACTGCCCCATCAGAATTGCTCTATCAAAACAGCCCCATCATATTGCCACCATCAAAACTGCCCCATCATATTGCCACCATCAAAACTGCCCCATCAGAATTACCCCATCAAAACTGCCCCATCATATTCCTCTATTATAAATCAGTACATGGTGTGTCTGTCCCCTCCCCCGGGCTCTGTAATCAAAGCTAAGATGCTCCAGCCACCTCCCCCCTGTGTATAACAGAAGCTTTGGTAACCATGGCAACAAAACACACACAGTACACTCTGATTAATGGCTAAAATTTCTTGAAATGACCTCTAAACAAAAAGCTTTTTCTCAAAAACTGTAAAAGATATCAAACTGAAAAGATATAGCCAGATAGCTGAATATTTTGTGAACATTTTAAAGTTTGTTTGGTGTCTCTAGGTGAAAGTATGAAGGAGCTGAAACTTTTGGGAGCGGAAGAAAAATTTAAGGATTTCAAGCATGCTCCCATTGACTTCAATGTTAAAAAAAAGTGATAAAAAGCTTAATATTTTAAAAAATATAAATGGTAGAAAAAAAGTTGAAAAAGAGCACACCTCAGCTAAAAGAGACGAACATTTTGATAGTTGAATGGTTTTAATAGCTGAAAGTATGCAGAAGTTACGCATTACCAAAAAACGTACGGAATAAAATTATTAAAATTAAGTTTAAAAATAAATAAAATCGAATAACAATAGTGGGACTGCTAAAGCAGTCCCACTAATAAATAAAATCGAATAACAATAGTGGGACTGCTAAAGCATTCCCACTAAATAAAAAAACGAATAACAATAGTGGGACTGCTAAAGCAGTCCCACTAATAAAAAAACGAATAACAATAGTGGGACTGCTAAAGCATTCCCACTAATAAATAAAAAAACGAATAACAATAGTGGGACTGCTAAAGCATTCCCACTAATAACAATAGTGGGACTGCTAAAGCAGTCCCACTAACTAAAGGTTTAAAGTAATGTATAGAAGGTAGGGCCCGACAGTGACTCAAGCCCAGGGGCCCCCACCACCCTAAGTCCTGCCCTGCTTCCAGGACTTTGGGATCCAGGATTTCGAAGGTTCAAAGAGACTTGGGGGGGGGGGGCCTTCAAATCCTGACTACCAGGTCTTTTGTCCCAAAGGGGTTAAGTCCCAGGTGAGGGAGGCTTGAAAGGCAGCAGAAGGAAAATCAGCAGGTGTTTCAAGGAAGTGTGTGGAAGAGAGAGAGACTCACAAGCTGTGTAGAAAGTGGGAGCTCTCAGACAAACTGAGACACGGACTGCTAACCCTGTGTGGCCTGCCTTACACCCTTACTTTGAGAGAGCCTAACCCCTGTATGGGACCGAAGACTAGCGATGAGCTTGCTGTTTGTTTCCTAATATCAGGATTTGGACTGTTTATTTACTTTGGCTGAAGTAAGCTGTTGTTTTGTTTAGCCGTGTTTAAAATAAATGAACTGTTTGCTTTCATCAAACTGGCTGGCGGTTATTACAGAGCTACCCCAGGTTACAATAGATATACAGTGTGCGTGTGTGTGTGTGTGTGTGTGTGTGTGTGTGTGTGTATATATATATATATATATATATATATATATATATATATATATATATATATATATATATATATATATATACATACATACACACACACACTGTATCTCACAAAAGTGAATACACCCCTCACATTTTTGTAAATATTTTATTATATCTTTTCATGTGACAACACTGAAGAACTTACATTTTGCTACAATGTAAAGTAGTGAGTGTGCAGCAGTGTAAATTTGCTGTCCCCTCAAAATAACAACACACAGCTATTAATGTCTAAACCGCTGGCAACAAAAGTGAGTACACCCCTAATTGAAAATGTCCAAATTGGGCCCAAAGTGTCAATATTTTGTGTGGCCACCATTCTTTTCCAGCACTGCCTTAACCCTCTTGGGCATGGAGTTCACCAGAGCTTCACAGGTTGCCACTGGAGTCCTCTTCCACTCCTCCATGACGACATCACAAAGCTGGTGGATGTTGGAGACCATGCGCTCCTCCACCTTCCGTTTGAGGATGCCCCATAGATACTCAATAGGGTTTAGGTCTGGAGATATGCTTGGCCAGTCCATCACCTTTACCCTCAGCTTCTTTAGCAAGGCAGTGGTCGTCTTGGAGGTGTTTTTGGGGTCGTTATGTTGGAATACTGCCCTGCGACCCAGTCTCTGAAGGGAGGTGATCATGCTCTGCTTCAGTATGTCACAGTACATGTTGGAATTCATGGTTTCCTCAATGAACTGTAGCTCCCCAGTGCCAGCAGCACTCATGCAGCCCCAGTCCATGACACGCCCCCCACCAACACCATGCTTGACTGCAGGCAAGACACATTTGTCTTTGTACTCCTCACCTGGTTGCCGCCACACACGCTTGACACCATCTGGACCAAATAAGTTTATCTTTGTCTCATCAGACCACAGGACATGGTTCCAGTAATCCATGTCCTTAGTAAATCACGCAAGCTCACAGTGAATATAAAACAAGTTCACAGTGAAAAAAATCCTTCCATTGAATAAAATGTGTCCAAAAAAAAAAAAACAATGTCCTCAGTAATCTTCAAATACTCAGATATTAAAGTGCATATGTGCAATAATAATCCATAAAGTGACTCTTGTGAAGAAAAATCCTGTTCAATAAGAGGGTGACTTTGCACACGTGCTCAATCCCCCCCCCCCCCCCCGTATGTCTGCACTCACCTCAAGCAGTGTGACCACACAACCAAGTTTGGTCCACATATGCTGTTGAAGTACTCCTGGGCTCTGAGTTAAGACGTTTTCAGCAGGATCCCACGGTTACATCCACAGAGGATATCCTCAATGTTAAAATAAGAAAGAGGCTGGATAGTGTATTATCGTTTGTAAGTTTAACTAGCGAAAAGAACATCAGGGTACTCACGTGATTAGCCCTATGTCGTCACATGTAGAAGAGGGGCCAGGACGGTAGAGGAAACAGTTTCATGCTTGTTTCGTCTTTTCGCTTGTGTCATCCCAGAGGCTTCCTTCTGGGACGACAGCCATGCAGACCAATTTGATGCAGTGTGCGGCGTATGGTCTGAGCATTAACAGGCTGATCCCCCCCACCCCTTCAACCTCTGCAACAATGCTGGCAGCATTTCCCAAAGACAACCTCTGAATATGACACAGAGCATATGCACTCAACTTCTTTGGTCAACCATGGGAGACCTGTTCTGAGTGGAAACTATCCATTTAAACCACTGTATGGTCTTGGCCACCGTGGTGCAGCTCAGTTTCAGGGTCTTGCCAATCTTCTTATAGCCTAGGCCATCTTTATATATAGCAATACTTCTTACTTTCAGATCCTCAGAGAGTTCTTTGCCATGAGGTGCCATGTTGAACTTCCAGTGACCAGTTCACCAGAGTCAGAGCGATCACACCAAATTTAACACACCTGCTCCCCATTCACACCTGAGACCTTGTAACACGAATGAGTCACATGACACCGGGGAGGGAAAATAGCTAATTGTGCCCAATGTGGACATTTTCACTTAGGGGTGTACTCACTTTTGTTGCCAGGGATTTAGACATTAATGGCTGTGTGTTGAGTTATTTTGAGGGGACAGCAAATTTACACTGTTATACAAGCTATACACCCACTACTTTACATTGTAGCAAAGTGTCATTTCTTCAGTGTTGTCACAATAAAATATTTACAAAAATATGAGGGGTGTACTCACTTTTGTGAGATACTGTATATGTATATATGTAGTTACATAGTTGGTAAGGTTGAATAAGGACAGCAGCCCATCCAGTTCAACCTGTGTTGGGGTGTGTGTGCGTGCGCATGCGTAGAAAATCCTTTCCTATATCCCCGTATATTGGGTTCCCTAAGATGCACGTCCAAGAGACTTTTAAAACTATCCATATTTCCTGCTGACACCACCGATTGTGGAAAAGAGCCTCACTTCCTTACTGCCCTGACGGTGTAAAATCTCCTATGCAGCTTAGAGAGGAAGTAAACCCTGCCTCTTTTCTTTTTAATTTTGCTGACCTGCAAAGTAAAGGAATAATGTGCTAGTATGCATCGCATACTAGCACAATATGTGAAACTTCCCTGCAAACGAAGCCCTCATTGTCACCGCTGGAGGCCGCATCCATCTTTGCCCATCTTCGTTCCGGGTCCGACACCGGTCACGGCACAGGGCTCTGAAGAAACGGCGCGGCCGTTTAGGAGATATTTACAATACCTATGGGTAAGCCTTATTATAGGCTTACCTATAGGTACAAACAATCCTGGGAAGTTTACTTCTTCATTAAGGTTAAAGCGCTTCTCTTCCAGTCTCATCATGTGGCCCTGTGTCTTCTTACACTCACTGGGACTGAAAAGTTTCATACTTACGCTGGGATTACCCCTATATCCACAAAGCAGCCAGCATCAAGGAGTCAGATACAAGCACTCTAGATAGAAATAAAATAAAAACGATGCAGCGCTAAAAATGAGCAATCATGTGAGAGATAAGTGAAAAACCAAAAACCATTTAGGAATAGAAAAATTATATAAGTAAAACACAGTGTATCATGAAACCATGCTATGAATACCGTATTTATCGGCGTATAACACGCACTTTTTTCCCCTTAAAATCAGGGGAAAATCGTGGGTGCGTGTTATACCCCGATCCCCGCTATTTTGTGATCTGTCGGAGCGATCGCCGCCGACATTCACATAGCGTGTATTTTCAAATATGGCGCCGCGGAGTTCGGAAGGACTCGGCGGCGCTTGTTCAGCTGAACGAGCGCTGCCGAGGACACAGTGATTGGGCGGAGCCGAGATACATATAGCCGAGGGTTCTCGGCTATTCTCTGCGCCGTTCACAGTCACGCCCAGTCCCGCCATTGGACCTGTGTTATGTCCATCATGGGGACTGGGCGTGACTGTGAACGGCGCCGAGAATAGCCGAGAACCCTCGGCTATGTGTATCTCGGCTCCACCCAGTCACTGTGTCCTCGGCGGCGCTCGTTCAGCTGAACGAGCGCCGCCGAGTCCCTCCGAACTCCGCGGCGTCATATTTAATAATCAAAACTAAACTTTTGTATGTCGGCGGCGACAAGGCTGCATGGACCACTGGGGCAAGGCTGCACTGGGGACAAGGCTGCACGGACCACTGGGGCAAGGCTGCACTGGGGCAAAGCTGCACTGGGGCAAAGCTGCACTGGGGCAAAGCTGCACTGGGGCAAAGCTGCACTGGGGCAAGGCTGCACTGGGGCAAAGCTGCACTGGGGCAAAGCTGCACTGACAAGGCTGCACTGGGGCAAAGCTGCACTGACAATTCTGCACTGGGGCAAAGCTGCACTGACAAGGCTGCACTGGACACTGGGGCAAAGCTGCAGATGGACACGATAAGGCTGCATTGATGGGCATTTAAATGTAAGTTTTTTTTCCTTAAACTTCCCTCCTAAAAGTGTTTTTCCTTAAAATTCTCTCCTAATCTTGGGGTGCGTGTTATACGCCGGCGCGTGTTATACGCCGATAAATACGGTAATTAATATTCGTTCATCAACAGTGAAAAAAAATAAAAATATATAAATATACATAAAATAACTATTCAAGTGATATTAATCATAACAGAGAGCAAATGCAGATCTAGCCTCAACACAGGATGCCGGTATAGGTTGTTGGGAGACCTTAACATTCCCTATGCTTGCTGAGATCACCTGTGTGATCAATGTAGTCGGTAAGGAGCCTCATTACTCACTTGTGTGTATTCTAACTTTTGGGAGCCTGGATTCTTTTCATCAAGTTTTTTGGACCAGTTCCTTGATTATTTTATGGACTCTCATATACATATTTTTTGCACTGTGTGTGATGGGACTCTTTTATGCATTTGTGTTATGATTAATATCACTTGAATAGTTCTTTTATGTATATTTATATATTTTTATTTTTTTTCACTGTTGATGAACGAATAGTAATTATTCATAGCACGGTTTCATTATACACTGTGTTTTACTTACCGTATTTATCGGCGTATAACACGCACCCCAAATTTAGGAGGGAAGTTGAAGGGAAAAAAAATTACATTTAAATGCCCATCATTGCAGCCTTCTCAGTGCAGCCTTGCCCCAGTGCAGCCTTGTCAGTGCAGCCTTGTCAGTGCAGCCTTCCCCAGTGTCCATTGCAGCCTTATCCCAGTGCAGCCTTGCCCCAGTGCAGCCTTGCAGCTCGCAGTTTTATCCCCTGCGATCCTGAGCTTCAAATTCGCCGACCGCGATTTGAAAATGGCGCCGCCGGCACCGAAATACACAGAGCCGGTCCTCGGCTCTTCTCGGCGGCTCTCGTTCACTTTCGGCTCCACTCGTAGTCCCGCCCGGGATGGGCGTGACTGTGAGCGGAGCTATCCGAACCTAGCCGAGTACACTCGGCTAGGATCGGGCGGCGCTCGAGTGAAGCCAAAAGTGGCCGAGAAGAGCCGAGGAATGGCTCTGTGTATTTCGGCGCCGGCGGCGCCATTTTCAAATCGCGGTCGGCGATTTTGAAGATCTGTCAGCTCAGGATCACAGGGGATTGGCGTATAACACGCACCCGGGATTTTCCCCTGATTTTAAGGGGAAAAAAGTGCGTGTTATACGCCGATAAATACGGTATATAATTTTTCTATTCCTAAATGTTTTTTGGTTTTTCACTTATCTCTCACATGATTACTCATTTTTAGCGCTGCATCGTTTTTTCTTTAACACACCAGACAGGTCAGGGATAAAGTTGTGGAAAAGTTTAAAGCAGGGTTAGGTTAAAAAAATATATCCCAAGCTTTGAAAATCTCATGGATAACTGTTCAATTCATCATCCGTAAATGGAAAGAGTATGGCACAACTGCAAACCTGCTAAGACATGACCATCCACTACAACTGACAGGCAAGGTAAGCATTAATCAGAGAAGCAGCCAAGATGCCCATGGTTACTCTGTAGGAGCTGCAGAGATCCACAGCTCAAGTGGGAGAATCTGTCCACAGGACAACTATTAGTCGTGCACTCCACAAATCTGGCCTTTATGGAAAAGTGGCAAAAAGAAAGCCATTGTTGAAAGAAAGCCACAAGAAGTCCTGTTTGCAGTTTGCGAGAAGCCATGTGAGGGACTGTCAGGATGCACATGCCAGCAAACAGAAAAATTCCAATGGAAGAACTCCTGGCGCTTGCGTGCATCTGTGACAGATGCTGGCGCCAGACTATTTAAACCCAGCCAGTGCTCAGAATCAATGCTGCCTTGTCTTCAGCCTCCTGTGTATCTGCTATCCTGTGAACCTGTGTCCTGTTTCTAGTTATCAACTTGGCTTGTCTTGACTATTCCCTGAACTCCATCTGCATCTACCTCAGCTAGTCCACTGACCATTCTTCTGTCTGCTCCTTTGGCTCCAGTTCCACTGATCAGTTCCATACCCAGCTTGCCTCCTGACCTCGTTCCTGTCTGGGACCTGTACCTGATTCTTCCCATCTGTGTATGACCCTGCCTGCCTGACCCTGCTACCCCGCCTGCTGTCATCAGCACCAGCTGCCTACCTACTTGTCTACTTGCTGATGCCATCTGATGAGTTCTCCTGCCCAGCGAGGACACCTGCCCTGCTTGCTGCTAGCAGGACTTCCAGGCACTCGTGCGCCTCTGCACTCCTGCGCCTCCTGTCTACACTATCAGAGGTGTAAGAGAGGCCTTCCTCATCCTATCAGGCTCTGCTACCAGGTACGTGATAGGGACACAGCAAACATGTGGAAGAAGGTGATCTGGTCAGATGAGACCGCTTTTTTGCCTAAAAGCAAAACGGTATGTGTGGCAGAAAACTAACACTGCACATCACCCTGAACACACCATCCCCACCGTGAAACATGGTGGAGGCAGCATCATGTGGGGATGCTTTTCTTCAGCAGGGACAGGGAAGCTGGTCAGAGTTGATTGGAAGATGGATGAGCCAAATACAGGGCAATCTCAGAAGGAAACCTGTTAGAGTCTGCAAAAACTTGAGACTGGGGCAGAGGTTCACCTACCAGCAGGACAACGACCCTAAACATTAAGTCAGAGCTACAATGGAATGGTTTCGATCAAAGCATACTTCATGTGTTAGAATGGCCCAGTCAAAGTCCAGACCTAAATCCAATTGAGAATCTGTGGCAAGATTTGCAAATTGCTGTTCTCAGATGCTCTCCATTCAATCTGACAGAACTTGAGCTATTTTGCAAAGAAAAATTGGCAAAAATGTCACTCTTTAGATGTGCAAAGCTGGTAGAGATATACCCAAAAAGATTTGCAGCTGTAATTGCAGCAAAAGATGGTTCTACAAAGTATTGACTCAGGGGGGCTGAATACAAGTGCACGCCACACTTTTCAGATCTTTATTTGTAAAACATTTTGAAAACCATTCATAATTTTCCTTCCACTTCACAAGTATGTGCTACTTTGCATTGGTTCTATCACATAACATCCCAATAAAATACATTTACGTTTTTGCTTGTAACATGACAAAATGTGGAAGATGTCAAGGGGTGTGAATACTTTTTCAAGGCACTCTACAGCCAATGTCATTATGTAAGGAAGAACAAAAAGAACAAGAAGTCCTGGAAGTGATGGTTAGGCCCCCATAAAGCCCTGATCTCAACATCAGTCTGTCGTGATTACATAGAGAGACAGAAGGGTTTAAAGCAGCCTACATCCAACAGAAGATCTGTGGTTAGTTCTCCAAAATGTTTGGCACAACCTACAGTACCTGGTGAGTTCATTCAAAAACTGTGTGCAAGTGTACCTAGAAGAATTGATGCTATTTTGAAGGCAATGGGTGGTCACACCAAATATTGATTTGATTTGGATTTTTCTTCTGTTCATTCACTTTCCATTTTTGTTAATTGATAAATATAAATACGGTAAACTATTAAAACTCCTATTTCTTAACCACTTGCCGACCGCCGCACGACGATGTACGTCGACAGAGCGGCACGGGCAGGCAAAAGGGCGTACCCGTACGTCCCTGCCTGCCCGCGGGTGGGGGGTCCGATCGGACCCCCCCCGGTGCCTGCGGCGGTCGGAAAATGTCCCCCGGCGATCGGTGGTGAGGGGGAGGCCATCCATTCGTGGCCCCCCCCTCGCGATCGCTCCCAGCCAATGGGATCATTTCCCTGCCTCTGTATTGTACACAGAGGCAGAGGAAATGATGTCATCTCTCCTCGGCTCGGTATTTTCCGTTCCGGGCCGAGGAGAGAAGACTGAACTGTGAGTGCACAACACAAACACACACAGTAGAACATGCCAGGCACACATTACACCCCGATCCCCCCCCCGATCGCCCCCCGATCCCCCCCGATCACCCCCCCCCCTGTCACAAACTGACACCAAGCAGGTTTTTGTTTTTGTTTTTTTGTTTTTTTCTGATTACTGCATAGTGTCAGTTTGTGACAGTTAGTGTGTTAGGGTAGTGAGTGTTAGGCCCCCTTTAGGTCTAGGATACCCCCCTAACCCCCCTAATAAAGTTTTAACCCCTTGATCACCCCCCGTCACCAGTGTTGCTAAGCGATCATTTTTCTGATCGCTGTATTAGTGTCGCTGGTGACGCTAGTTAGGGACGTAAATATTTAGGTTCGCCGTCAGCGTTTTATAGCGTTGGGGACCCCCATATACTATCTAATAAATGTTTTAACCCCTTGATTGCCCCCTAGTTAACCCTTTCACCACTGATCACCGTATAACCGTTACGGGTGACGCTGGTTAGTTTGTTTATTTTTTATAGTGTCAGGGCACCCGCCGTTTATTACCGAATAAAGGTTTAGCCCCCCGATCGCCCGGCGGTGATATGCGTCGCCCCAGGCAGCGTCAGATTAGCGCCAGTACCGCTAACACCCACGCACGCAGCATACGCCTCCCTTAGTGGTATAGTATCTATATGGATCAATATCTGATCCAATCAGATCTATACTAGCGTCCCCAGCAGTTTAGGGTTCCCGAAAACGCAGTGTTAGCGGGATCAGCCCAGATACCCGCTAGCACCTGCGTTTTGCCCCTCCGCCCGGCCCAGCCCACCCAAGTGCAGTATCGATCGATCACTGTCACTTACAAAACACTAAACGCATAACTGCAGCGTTCGCAGAGTCAGGCCTGATCCCTGCGATCGCTAACAGTTTTTTTGGTAGCGTTTTGGTGAACTGGCAAGCACCAGCCCCAGGCAGCGTCAGATTAGCGCCAGTACCGCTAACACCCACGCACGCACCGTACACCTCCCTTAGTGGTATAGTATCTGAACGGATCAATATCTGATCCGATCAGATCTATACTAGCGTCCCCAGCAGTTTAGGGTTCCCAAACACGCAGTGTTAGCGGGATCAGCCCAGATACCTGCTAGCACCTGCGTTTTTCCCGTCCGCCCAGCCCAGCCCAGCCCACCCAAGTGCAGTATCAATCGATCACTGTCACTTACAAAACACTAAACGCATAACTGCAGCGTTCGGAGTCAGGCCTGATCCCTGCGATCGCTAACAGTTCTTTTGGTAGCGTTTTGGTGAACTGGCAAGCACCAGCCCCAGGCAGCGTCAGATTAGCGCCAGTACCGCTAACACCCACGCACGCAGCATACGCCTCCCTTAGTGGTATAGTATCTGATCGGATCAATATCTGATCCGATCAGATCTATACTAGCGTCCCCAGCAGTTTAGGGTTCCCACAAACGCAGTGTTAGCGGGATCAGCCCAGATACCTGCTAGCACCTGCGTTTTGCCCCTCCGCCCGACCCAGCCCAGCCCACCCAAGTGCAGTATCGATCGATCACTGTCACTTACAAAACACTAAACGCATAACTGCAGCATTCGCAGAGTCAGGCCTGATCCCTGCGATCACTAACAGTTTTTTTGGTAGCGTCTTGGTGAACTGGCAAGCACCAGCGGCGTAGTACACCCCGGTCGTAGTCAAACCAGCACTGCAGTAACACTTGGTGACGTGGCGAGTCCCATAAGTGCAGTTCAAGCTGGTGAGGTGGCAAGCACAAGTAGTGTCCCGCTGCCACCAAAAAGACAAACACAGGCCCGTCGTGCCCATAATGCCCTTCCTGCTGCATTCGCCAATCCTAATTGGGAACCCACCACTTCTGCAGCGCCCGTACTTCCCCCATTCACATCCCCAACCAAATGCAGTCGGCTGCATGAGAGGCATTTTTATGTCCTCCCGAGTACCCCTACCCAGCGAACCCCCCCAAAAAAGATGTCATGTCTGCAGCAAGCGCGGATATAGACGTGACACCCGCTATTATTGTCCCTCCTGTCCTGACAATCCTGGTCTTTGCATTGGTGAATGTTTTGAACGCTACCATGCACTAGTTGACTATTAGCGTAGGGTACAGCATTGCACAGACTAGGCACACTTTCACAGGGTCTCCCAAGATGCCATCGCATTTTGAGAGACCCGAACCTGGAACCGGTTACAGTTATAAAAGTTAGTTACAAAAAAAAGTGTAAAAAAAAAAAAAAAAAACATACAAAAATATAAAATAAAAAAAAAATAGTTGTCGTTTTATTGTTCTTTCTCTCTCTCTATTCTCTCTCTCTATTGTTCTGCTCTTTTTTACTGTATTCTATTCTGCAATGTTTTATTGTTATTATGTTTTATCATGTTTGCTTTTCAGGTATGCAATTTTTTATACCTTACCGTTTACTGTGCTTTATTGTTAACCATTTTTTTGTCTTCAGGTACGCCATTCACGACTTTGAGTGGTTATACCAGAATGATGCCTGCAGGTTTAGGTATCATCTTGGTATCATTCTTTTCAGCCAGCGGTCAGCTTTCATGTAAAAGCAATCCTAGCGGCTAATTAGCCTCTAGACTGCTTTTACAAGCAGTGGGAGGGAATGCCCCCCCCCCCCAACGTCTTCCGTGTTTTTCTCTGGCTCTCCTGTCTCAACAGGGAACCTGAGAATGCAGCCGGTGATTCAGCCAGCTGACCATAGAGCTGATCAGAGACCAGAGTGGCTCCAAACATCTCTATGGCCTAAGAAACCGGAAGCTACGAGCATTTTATGACTTAGATTTCGCCGGATGTAAACAGCGCCATTGGGAAATTGGGAAAGCATTTTATCACACCGATCTTGGTGTGGTCAGATGCTTTGAGGGCAGAGGAGAAATCTAGGGTCTAATAGACCCCAATTTTTGCAAAAAAGAGTACCTGTCACTACCTATTGCTATGATAGGGGATATTTACATTCCCTGAGATAACAATAAAAATGATTTAAAAAAAAAAAAATGAAAGGAACAGTTTAAAAATAAGATAAAAAAATAATAATAATAAAGAAAAAAAAAAAAAAAAAAAAAAAAAAAGCACCCCTGTCCCCCCTGCTCTCGCGCTAAGGCGAATGCAAGCGTCGGTCTGGCGTCAAATGTAAACAGCAATTGCACCATGCATGTGAGGTATCACCGCGAAGGTCAGATCGAGGGCAGTAAGTTTAGCAGTAGACCTCCTCTGTAAATCTAAAGTGGTAACCTGTAAAGGCTTTTAAAGGCTTTTAAAAATGTATTTAGTTTGTCGCCACTGCACGTTTGTGCGCAATTTTAAAGCATGTAATGTTTGGTATCCATGTACTCGGCCTAAGATCATCTTTTTTATTTCATCAAACATTTGGGCAATATAGTGTGTTTTAGTGCATTAAAATGTAAAAAAGTGTGTTTTTTCCCCAAAAAATGCGTTTGAAAAATCGCTGCGCAAATACTGTGTGAAAAAAAAAAATGAAACACCCACCATTTTAATCTGTAGGGCATTTGCTTTAAAAAAATATATAATGTTTGGGGGTTCAAAGTAATTTTCTTGCAAAAAAAAATTATTTTTTTATGTAAATAATAAGTGTCAGAAAGGGCTTTGTCTTCAAGTGGTTAGAAGAGTGGGTGATGTGTGACATAAGCTTCTAGATGTTGTGCATAAAATGCCAGGACAGTTCAAAACCCCCCCAAATGACCCCATTTTGGAAAGTAGACACCCCAAGCTATTTGCTGAGAGTCATGTTGAGTCCATGGAATAATTTATATTGTGACACAAGTTGCGGGAAAGAGACAATTTTTTATTTTTTTTATTTTTTTTTGCGCAAAGTTGTCACTAAATGATATATTGCTCAAACATGCCATGGGAATATGTGAAATTACACCCCAAAATACATTCTGTTGCTTCTCCTGAGTACGGGGATACCACATGTGTGAGACTTTTTGGGAGCCTAGCCGCGTACGGGACCCCGAAAACCAAGCACCGCCTTCAGGCTTTCTAAGGCCGTAAATTTTTGATTTCACTCTTCACCGCCTATCACAGTTTCGGAGGCCATGGAATGCCCAGGTGGCAAAAAAAACCCCCAAATGACCCCATTTTGGAAAGTAGACACCCCAAGCTATTTGATGAGAGGTATAGTGAGTATTTTGCAGACCTCACTTTTTGTCACAAAGTTTTGAAAATTGAAAAAAGAAAAAAAAAATTTTTTTTTCTCGTCTTTCTTTATTTTCAAAAACAAATGAGAGCTGCAAAATACTCACCATGCCTCTCAGAAAATAGCTTGGGGTGTCTACTTTCCAAAATGGGGTCATTTGGGGGGGGTTTGTGCCACCTGGGCATTCCATGGCCTCCGAAACTGTGATAGGCAGTGAGGAGTAAAATCAAAAATGTACGCCCTTAGAAATCCTGAAGGCGGTGAATGGTTTTCGGGGTCCTGTACGCGGCTAGGCTCCCAAAAAGTCCCACACATGTGGTATCCCCATACTCAGGAGAAGCAGCTAAATGTATTTTGGGGTGCAATTCCACATATGCCCATGGCCTGTGTGAGCAATATATCATTTAGTGACAACTTTGTGCAAAAAAAAAAAAAAAAAAAAAAAATTGTCACTTTCCCGCAACTTGTGTCAAAATATAAAACATTCCATGGACTCAACATGCCTCAAAGCAAATAGCTTGGGGTGTCTACTTTCCAAAATGGGGTCATTTGGGGGGGTTTTATGTCATCTGGGCATTTTATGGCCTTCAAAACTGTGATAGGTAGTGAGGAGTAAAATCAAAAATGTACGCCCTTAGAAATCCTGAAGGCAGTGATTGGTTTTCGGGGCCCCGTACGCGGCTAGGCTCCCAAAAAGTCCCACACATGTGGTATCTCCATACTCAGGAGAAGCAGCTAAATGTATTTTGGGGTGCAATTCCACATATGCCCATGGCCTGTGTGAGCAATATATCATTTAGTGACAACTTTTTGTAATTTTTTTTTTTTTTGTCATTATTCAATCACTTGGGACAAAAAAAATGAATATTCAATGGGCTCAACATGCCTCTCAGCAAATTCCTTGGGGTGTCTACTTTCCAAAATGGGGTCATTTGTGGGGGTTTTGTACTGCCCTGCCATTTTAGCACCTCAAGAAACGACATAGGCAGTCATAAATTAAAGGCTGTGTAAATTCCAGAAAATGTACCCTAGTTTGTAGACGCTATAACTTTTGCGCAAACCAATAAATATACACTTATTGACATTTTTTTTACCAAAGACATGTGGCCGAATACATTTTGGCCTAAATGTATGACTAAAATTGAGTTTATTGGATTTTTTTTAGAACAAAAAGTAGAAAATATCATTTTTTTTCAAAATTTTCGGTCTTTTTCCGTGTATAGCGCAAAAAATAAAAACGGCAGAGGTGATCAAATACCATCAAAAGAAAGCTCTATTTGTGGGAAGAAAAGGACGCAGATTTCGTTTGGGTACAGCATTGCATGACCGCGCAATTAGCAGTTAAAGCGACGCAGTGCCGAATTGTAAAAAGTGCTCTGGTCAGGAAGGGGGTAAAACCTTCCGGGGCTGAAGTGGTTAATCTTCTTAATTTACAGCAATTTTTTCACGCCTGCCTAAAACCTTTGCACAGTAGCGTATACATATCGTATGTACATATAATTTAAACCTATTGTGAAGCAATCGTTTGAAAAAAAATCTGTATCTGTAAGGCAATCTCACACAAACTTAAGATTTAGAATATGATCCTCTTCACATACAGTATCTAATTACCACGTTTGGACAGAATGGCCATAAAAGTATTTTTTTTTTTTTTACTTTTCAACAGTCATAATGCTATTAAGAATTCACAGAATATTAGGCTTAAAATGTATACACAAAACCCTAACACAGCCAGCACAAAGAGAGTCAAAGTAAATATCAAAAGTCAGTATCCATCTGTATGTGCAGAGTCAAGACTGTAACTAAAGCTTGTTCAGTAAATCATGCAAAAGGATTTCAAAAATACAGTGGAGACCCTCAACAGTGCACGGGAAAGTCGCTACTTACCTTTTATCCCCTATTTGCTCCAAATATGTAGCAAACAGAAATACAGTATATACTATAAATGTATATTAAAATCTATTTACATTTTTTCTAAATTTATTGAAGCCTTTTTTCCCCTCTGCGATCCATCTCCAAATGGGAAAAAAGCTTTGGTTTAACACATGGGTGATTGACTTACATACTGTATATACACTCTATATATGTATGTACAGTATGTTTATATAAATAATAACAAAAAATATATACTGTGTATATATAATATAAATATATATACACACACTAGAAACAATATGCCAGAATGACAACATGAAAAAAGTTTGAATACATTTTTTGCAAATGTAGTAAAAATAAAAAACAAAAAATAATTCCATGTACATTGTGACAGCAGGCAGGTAAAATCGCCTGGTTGCATTCAGGATGGCAAATGTGTGTCCCAGATTCAGGCTCTATGTCGATTTGTACCACTGTGAGTGGTAGTGAGTGGAAGTGCTGAGAGTCCTGCAGGGGTAGAGGTAATGAGCCCAGCTGAATTAAGTTGGCTCATTAGGGCCTCTACAAAAACTCCCAGCATGCAAAGGGAGTTGCTCCATCCTGGAACCAGTTTTGTGCCTGTTTAGACTGGGGAGCATGATACCTGTCTGCGGTGAGACAACAACACAAAGAAAAGAGGGCGCACCAGCCTAGTGCATTATCTTTTGGTACATTTATTCAGAAAATATATTGAAAACTACTCACAAAAGTAGGAGACAATCATGCTTAAAAAGGTCTTTGACATATGGCAGTCCGTCTACTGATTACAGACTCTGAGTCCTGGAGAGTAGACATACGAACCGCTGCTGGTGGACGCGTTTCGAATGTATTCCTTCTGATGATACCCTCAATCATACTTAAAAAGGAAGACCTTTTTAAGCGTGATTGTCTCCTACTTTTGTGAGTAGTTTTCAATATATTTTCTGAATAAATGCACCAAAAGATAATGCACTAGGCTGGTGCGCCCTCTTTTCTTTGTGTTTTTATCTACTACTAGGATATCCTTATCCTGGAGGGCAGCCGAAAGCTATTATCCAATTTGATCTTTTGGATCACCTAGCCAACACACCTGTGCGCAAGAGCATTTGCTTTTTTGTTGTGCGGTGAGACAACGCCTGTGTGGCAAGCCTCTTTAACAGGGAGATAGATGCTGGGGACAGCACAAGGCTGCACCTAGCTGATAGCCAGGGAACCTGTGTGTAGTAAGTAGGGTTGTCCCGATACCGATACTAGTATTGGTATCGGCACCGATACCGAGCATTTGCCCAAGTACTTGTACTCGGGTAAATGCTCCCGATGCTTCCCCCGATACCTGGAAAACAGCTGTGATCGGCGCGTGGGGGAGCTACAAGATTCTCCCCCCGCCGGCTTTCAGCTGCTTTAGTGACAAACAGCGGTGATCGCTCACCACTGACTGTCACTGCATCCTCCTTTCCTCTGTCCCCCTCCGCTGTCCCCTCCGTCCCTCTTTCATTCTCTGTGCCTCTCCGCTGTCCCCTCCATTCCTCTTTCATTCTCTGTGCCTCTCCGCTGTCCCCTCCGTTCCTCTTTCCTTCTCTGTGCCTCTCCGCTGTCCCCTCCGTTCCTCTTTCCTTCTCTGTGCCTCTCCGCTGTCCCCTCCGTTCCTCTTTCATTCTCTGTGCCTCTCCTGTCCCCTCCGTTCCTCTCTCCTTTTCTGTCCCCCTCCGTTGTCCCCTCCGTTCCCCTCTCCTTCTGTCCCCTCCGTTCTCCCCCTCCGTTCCGCCGTCCTCCCCCTCCTTCCTTTGTGTATGGATAGAGTCAGCTGACTCTGTCCATTCACATAATTGAAACATTGTAATCTCTTGTGATTACGATGTGTCAGTTTATGAATGGAGAGGAGCCGCTGTCTTCTCTCCATTCATTCTCAGTGCAGCTGAGGCTGCAGGAAAGGGACTGGGGAATCTCTATCCTCTGTCTCTTTCTCTGTCTCAAGGGGGAGATATCAGAGGTCTGTTAAGACCCCTGATATCTCACCAAAGCCCCCCAACAGGGCTGATTAAAAAAAACAACAACAAAAAAAAACACATATTGCAATAAAGAATAAAAAAAAACTATTGTAAAAAATAAAAATTGTAAATAAAAAAAAAACACACACACACACATACAGCGTTCACCCCCCCCCCCCCCCCCCCCCAAAAAAAAAAAAAAAAAAAAAAAAAGCACTGTTAAAAAAAAAAAAAAAAACTGTCACGTGACATTAAAAAAAAGTATCGGTAATCGGTATCGGCGAGTACTTGAAAAAAAGTATCGGTACTTGTACTCGGTCCTAAAATAGTGGTATCGGGACAACCCTAGTAGTAAGTGGCCAAATTGGCAAGGATTTATGTTCATATTTCTTTTTGTTTTACTCTTTGGACCATTGTAAATAGTGTAAATAAACCGCATCTATGTTTTTTCACCTTCACTGTTTGCTGTGCCTAATTTTTGAGTAGTGAACCCATCCAGGGGGTCACACACATCCGCTGCCGAGCTAACCCCCTCACCACATAAGTATTCACAGCCTTTGCTCAATACATTGTTGAAGCACATTTGGCACCAATTACAGCCTCAAGATTTTTTGAGTATGATGCTACGAGCTTGGTACACCTATTTGTGGGCAGTTTCTCCCATTCTTCTTTGCAGGTGCTCTCAAGCTCTATCAGGTTGGATGGGGAGTGTCTGAACAGTCATTTTCAGATCTCTCCAGAGATGTTCAATCCGGTTTAAGTTTGGTCTTTGGCTGGGCCACTCAAGGACATTCAGAGTTGTCCCGTAGCCACTCCTTTGTTATCTTGGCTGTATGCTTAGGGTCGTTGTCCTGTTGGAAGATGAACCTTCGCCCCAGTCTGAGGTCCAGAGCGCTCTGGAGCAGACTTTCATCAAGGGTGTCTCTGCACATTGCTGAATTAATCCTTCCCTCGATCCCAGCTAGTCTCCCAGCCACCACCATGCTTCACTGTAGGGAGGGTATTGGCCAGGTGATGAGTGGTGCCTGGTTTCCTCTAGACATGACGCTTGAAATTCAGGCCAAAGAGTTCAATCTTTGTTTCATCAGACCAGAGAATTTTGTTTCTCATGGTGTAAGAGTCCTTCAGGTGTCTTTTGGCAAACTCCAGGCAGGCTGTGATGTGTCTTTTTCCGAGGAGTGGCTTCCGTCTGGCCACGTTTCCATACAGACCTAATTGGTGGAGTGCTGCAGAGATGGTTGTTCTTCTGAAAGGTTCTCCTCTCTGCACAGAGAAATGCTGGAGCTCTGTCAGAGTGACCATCGATTTCTCGGTCACCTCCCTGACTAAGGCCCTTCTCCTCCAATCAGGGCTGCTGATAGAGATCACGGGGTCCTGTACAGCTTACCTGATGGGGCCCCCTCTTCCAAAAATATCAAATTATATTTTTGCTAAAATGCAACGTCCTCGATGCTATACTTTGCAGCCATGGCAGAAATTAAACCCCTGTCAAACAAGACCCATTCATGTGAATAGCAGCACAGAGGCAATATTTGCACCTCCACAGTGAACGATTGGTACTGATCGTTCACTGTGTTCATTCAGAATGGTGAGCCTCCCCATCCTGAAATAACCTGCCTGTGTGCCCTCAGCAGCTGCCGGCTGGAGAGGAGAGGAGGGAAAATGGCAGCACTGAGGAGGAAAGGGACACACAGGGGTCCCAGATACTAAAACTGATCCTCCTGCAGTGCAGCAGGAGGAAGAAAAGAAAAGTAGAAGCCAGTAGCACTGCACAAGAGTCATAGGTGTCAGCAATAAGGCAACTGCTGGCCCTCCTGCTTGGCAGGTGCCTGGGCCCCTCTCCTGAATTAATGAGGCCTGTGCTCAGTACAGGAGGGCTAGCTGTACTGCCTCATCAGCGGCCCTGCCATCAATTGCTCAGTTTAGCCAGACGGCCCGCTCTAGGAAGAGTCCTGGTGTTTCCAAACTTCTTCCATTTATGGATGATGGAAGCCACTGTGCTCATTGGGATCTTCAATGCTGCAGAAATTGTTCTGTACCCTTCCCTAGATCTGTGCCTCTATACAATCCTTTCTCAGAGGTAATTACAGATAATTCCCTAGATTTCATGGCTTGGTTTGTGCTATGACATGCACCGTTAACTGTGGGACCTTATAAAAGACAGGCGTGTGCCTTTCCAAATCATGTCCAATCAACTTCATTTACCACAGATGGACTCCAATCAAGTTGTAGAAAGCGTTAAAGCATGATCAGTGGAAACAGGATTCACCTAAGCTCAATTTTGAGATTCATGGCAAAAGCTGTGAATACTTATGTACATGTTATTTTATTTTTTTAAAGATATATTTATTGGATTTTTATGGAAGAGCCCTGGGGCCATCATAAAAAAAAATACAGAATTATGAGTTTGAAAAAAAAAATGTTTTTTTTTTTTTTTTTTACAAAATTCTGAGTTTGAAAGTCAGAATTCTGAGTTTGAAACTCAGAAAGGTGAGTAAAAAAAAAAAAAAAACTACAGAATTCTGAGTTTCAAAGTTAGAATTCTGAGTTTCAAAGTCAGAATTCTGAGTTTATAAATATAGTAGTCTCTATTAGGAAGATTTTAGGACCAATGAGCAATAATGTAGTAACACCCACAGACCATCATTCTGCAGACATACATGTCTTCTGCTCTGTATATGGATATGTAAATGTATCTTATTAACAGCATGCAGTATAGGGAAGCAGGCAGTGCTGGGTTCTCTGGTTCCTCTGCTGTCTTATCCTTCTCTGTCATCTGCTCCAACATAAAGAGCCATGCTGAAAACGTGTATTGGGGGGGGCACAGCTTACATAGATAACAGAACACAATGGCCAGCACAGCACAGCTCTGCACCCCAACTTGTAGGAGACATTGCACTGTTGCCCCTACATGAGGGAATTGTGAATGGCTAGAAGGCAGCAGGACAATGTGTGTCTATGATCATAATGGATTGATCAAAACAAATACTTGTCCGGACTAATAGAGTGGTTTCACAAACAATTAACCTTATATTAAACATATGAGCAAACCCAAATAACTTAGGAGAGATAGCATAGTGGTTAGAGTAGCAGGCTTATATTGGTGAAGTTGTGGGTTCTAATCCAGGTGAGGTAATTTTTATATATATTTTAAAATATGTGATAGTGAGGGCTTAAATTGTATTTTATCAATATATCCAAATTGATTTTGAGGTATAATAACAAAGACACACTGATATATTGAGCACAAAAAGTTGTAGTATATGCTGGCTACTATAAATTAGAGAGTAGAGATTTCAAAGAACTGTGTATATATATTAGGGTGATCAGATGGGATCATTAGGGTGTCATCTTCAGTTTTCCCGGGGGCAGTTCACAATTTCAGGAGACTGGTCATAATGAATCGATCATAGCAATTGTTTATCTGGACTAATAATTATTTCACAGAGAATTAACCTCATATTAAACATAAAAAGCAATTATTAAGAACCCTTAAGTGATGGTATAGTGGTTAGAGTAACAGGTTTATAGTGTGGGTTCTAATCCAGTTCAGAGCACATTTTTTAATTATATATATATTTTCAATATATTGATTTTATTTTAAACATATTTTAGACTATGAGATAGTGAGGACTTAAATTGTATTTTTGTTTTCAATCTCTCTTTATTAAATTTTCATTTCATATAAACAATCATGAACATCCCAGCTTCATAAAAGGTGCCTTTCAGTTAAACAAGACATTTCATAACAAGTTCTTCGCATTTCTTTTACATAAAAGATTAAAAAAAATTTAATTATCAACGTCTGTATCCTTCATCACCAGATATTCTTGTCCTAAACCCCTAAAAGTCTATCATCCCTTACCCATCCCACCCTCTACCTGTCACCTATCTTTTCCATACATAACACACTCATATCAAGACCAGAAACAAAAAAAAAAAAAAAAAGTTGTTCCTCTATCCTTAATTCCTTATATATATTCCATTATTTCATGCGATGCCTTAAACTCATCCCAATTTTGCCAAATCTTAGGAAGTTGGTTTGTAATATAACCTTCCTTTCTTATTTGTTCCTCCATATATTGCATCTCGTTCATCTCACATATCCAATCTGCTATTGCTGGGCTCTTTGTTTTTTTCCAGTCTCTTGTTATTATTGTTCTGGCCGCTGATGTCATATGGTGAATGATATCTTTTTTAATCTTCTTAATTGAATTTGGTATTAGGGACAGTAGTGAAATTTCTATACTCGGAATCACCTTTACTCCTGATACTTTATAATAAATGTCAAATATTTTATTCCAGAATCCTTTCACCAGATGACATCCATACCATATATGTTCCATTGTACCCTTATCTATTTTACATCTCCAGCATAAATCTGTATTTCCCTTATTGATCAAATTTAGAGTAACTGGGCTCCTATACCATCTCATTACTATTTTGAAGTTCCTTTCCTGATGTTTATTTGCAATGGTTGTTCTATGTATAGTTTTGAAAACTTTCTCCCATTCTTCTTCCAGTAGTGGTCTCTCCAATACTTCTTCCCATTTTTTTACGCTCATTATCTCCTTAAGGGAACTGTCCGGAATTAAATCATCATATATTTTTGATAGTTTCTTAATTGGAGTCTGCTCTCCCAGTAATAGTTTTTCAAACTTGGTTAATGGTCTGCTTATCCTGGTTATTTTCTGTCCTATGAACGTCTGAAGTTGTTGGTACTGCAACCATTTTTTTTCATTTTCCGTTCCCATTTCCTTCAATGCGGGTATTTTCCCATTCTCCAGGATTTGTGCCAGTCTTATATTCTCTGCCATATTCCATTTTAAAATTTTTTTACAACCTATTGCTGGAGGAAATTCAGGATTGAAAAATAGTGGAGTCATTGGTCCTGTCGTCGTGGAAAGCTTCCCACATTTCACTATGCCATCCCATACCTTTAGCGTTGCATTTACAAAGAGTGTCATCTCCTCTCTCTTGGGTCTCAGGTGGGGTTCTACCCATGGAAGGGTTTTTAGTTGGGGTCCTATTATTTCCTCCTCCATACTGACCCATTGCTTATTTTCTTTGTTATGGTGCCAATCTATTATACTGGTCAATGATGCTGCTTGCAAATATTTTGTGCAGTCTGGTAGCGTCAACCCACCTTTGCTTTTCTTTTTTATTAGGTTTTCCCTTTTTATTCGGGGAGTTTTATGCGCCCATATAAATTCAACTATAGCTTTTCTTAGTTCCTTCATTAATTTTTTTGGGGGTTCCAATGGTAACATTTGGAAAGTATATAAGAGCTTTGGCAGTATATCCATTTTTACGGTGTTAATTCTGCCTGTCCAAGAGTATACCAATTTATCATATTTCTGTAATGATTTAATAGCATTTCCAATTACTTTTTCGTAATTCGTCCCTTGTAATTGTTTCAAATCTTTTGTTAGAATAATTCCTAGATATTTTATTTTGCTTCCATTTAAATGGAAAATCCTTTTGCATCAATAGACTATCCTTTTCGTTAATTGATATATTCAGTATCTCTGATTTGTCGTAATTTACTTTGAAATAACTTAGTTCCCCAAATCTTCTGATTTCTTTCATTAAATTTGGGATAGTTATAATGGGGTTAGTTATATATATCAGTAGATCATCTGCATATGCAGCTACCTTATATTCTTTCTTCCCTACCCTTAACCCTTTAATATCTTTGTTATTCCTGATTGCTGTGATTAAATGTTCCATTATAAGTACAAACAATAGGGGAGAAAGGGGACACCCTTGACGGGTGCCATTTGATATCTTTATGTCCTTCGATAATATACCGTTCACTCTCACTTTTGCTTTTGGGTTGGAATACAAAGCGACAATCCTGTTAAACATTTTCGGGCCCAAACCAAGTTGTTTCAATGTTTCTTCTAAGAAGCACCATCCTATCCTATCAAATGCTTTTTCAGCACCTACGGTCATCACGCATGTTTCAATAGCTTTTCTTTGGGCATGCCCCAGTAATGTGCAGGTCTTTATAATGTTATCTTTAGTTTCCCTCCCTTTTGTAAATCCGGTTTGGTCTAGTTGTATATAATTAGGTATGATTGGTGTTATTCTATTTGCAATAATTTTAGAATACAAGCGGATATCTATGTTGGTTAATGAGATTGGTCGATAATTTTTGCACAATGTATGGTCCTTCTCCGGTTTTGGAATCAAGGTAATATGAGCTTCTGTACTTTGTGGCACAAAGCCTTGTATGTCCGATATCGAATTGTATGTTTTTTTCTAGTATAGGGGCAATTATGTCTTGAAAATTCTTAAAAAATCTGGCAGTGAATCCATCAGGTCCTGGACTTTTACCTGGTACTAATTCTTTGATCGCTTGCTGAATCTCTTCTAGGGAGATATCGGTTTCCAATTTTTCCGATATTTCTTTAGAGAATCTAGGGAGAGCAGTTTCATAGATATATTCTTTAATTTTCTCTCTGTTCTCATTTTCCACCTTATTCTCCTTTGATGTTTTAATATTATATAATTTGGAGTAATATGTATAGAATTCTTCCATTATATCTTTAGGGTCATATGTATATTCCCCGTTTGCTTTTAATATTTTAATTATAGTTGTTGAGATCTGTTGCTCTTTTAGTATCTTAGCAAGCGTCTTTCCTGTTTTGTTCCCATATTGATACCATTGTGCCCTTCTACGATCTCTAATCTTAAGGGTTTCCTCGTCGAGCAGTGCCTGTAATTCCAGCCTTTTCTCTTTTAATTTTCTTTTTTCTATTGATTTTAAATTCTGTTTATGTTTTTTGTCCAATTCCTCTATTTCTTTTATCAACTGGGATTTTTTTTGCTCCTTTTTTCTTTTTAATCTTGAGCCATGTTTGATAAATGTCCCTCTTAATACGCATTTTAATGTTTCCCATTGTATGGGGATTGATGTTTCATCATTCTCGTGGATCTCTATAAACTCCTTTATTGTTTTACGTATGTCCTCTATACAATCTTTATCCTTTAACAGGTTGTCATTTAGTCTCCAGTTCCTTTTTATTTTTTCTCGTTCTATTACCTTGATTTCCAAATATAACGGGGCGTGATCTGACCATAAAAACCTCCTATATCTAATAATGGAGTCATTAACATTCCGAGATGATTAATGAAAAAATAGTCTATCCTATGGTAGGAGTCATGTATATTAGAATAGTATGAATAGTTTTTTTCTGTTTGGTGTTGGGCTCTCCAAATATCCACCAGCTGGTGTTTCTCCATTGTCTCCTTGAATTCCTCTATCTGGCTTTTGTTTCTATAAGCGTATTTATTAGTTGTATCGATTTTCGTATCTATAACAAAGTTAAAGTCCCCACCCATAATCACTATACCTTCTGCTTTATCCATGCTATTATTTAGGGCTTTTATTCCCGTCCTTATCTGATCGTGATTTGGTAGATAAAGGTTAATAATTGTGAAAATTTTCCCATATATCATGACCCTTATAATCAAAGACCTTCCATCGTTGCCCATATATTTTTGTATTATTTGGTGAGGCACATTCCTGTGAAAGGCAATAGATACCCCTCTTGATTTGGAGTAAGGAAATGTATCGTGTATCCAAAAATTATAATTTCGATTATTAATTTTTGGAATGTGATTCGAACGAAAATGAGTCTCTTGGAACAGTATAACATCTACTTTTTGTTTATTGAACGAGTTAAAAATTTGATTTCTTTTATTAGGAGAGTTAAGGCCTCTTGCATTGAATGAACAGAATTTAATCTCGCCCATTCCGTAGAGCAGGAAGAGGAAAGAAGAAGAAAAAAAAAAAAACCAAACACGCACAAAAAATTATGCTCTCACTCGCACACTGTATCTACCCTGTTACTACTTGACTTAAATAAAGTCTTTCTTACTATCTATAGTAAGTTCCCTAATCCGGGGGTTTTGAGCCTGCTAACCAGGAATTGTCGCTCACTCATCTTTTTCATGCCGCTTTTTAGTTATGCATACAGCTGCGTCGTGGGACCATGGGGAGAAGAGGGGGGGGGGGAGAAGGGGAAAAAAAAAAAAAAAAACCCTCTCTTCCTATGTACATGCGTCCATAATCATCAATAGGTTATTATATTCATCTTTTTCCCGTTTCCAATATTATCTTATCTAAACCTTGTTATTACATTATATATTATTATAATCTATCAGACTCTACATAACAAGGTTTATTCATTAAGGAATTGAAGTCGAAGGTTTTTAAATTGTATTTTATTGATATCCAAATTGATTTCAAGGCATATTAACAAAGACATATTGATAAAATTGTTGTATAAGCTGACTATAAATTAGAGAGTAGGGATTTTTTACAAATCTGTGTATATATTGGGATGATTTTGGTGACATGGGGCCAGTTCTCAATTTCAGGAGATTGTCCCTGGAAGCTGCATGATAACCATCATGTCTTATAACTCAGGACTGAGCTCTGCACTATAATGTAATCTGTGTGTATTACAATGTAAACGCCCATATCTCCCCTTCACTGATTGGCTGCACTTTATCCCCACTGACACTAATGCAGCGCTATTTTCCTCTTACCTACACCGTTGACACAGAGAAATTTTTTCCATCCAGTGACACCACCGATGCAGGGTCATTTTTCCCCATCCAATGACACCACCGATGCAGGGTCATTTTTCCCCATCCAATGACACCACCGATGCAGGGTCATTTTTCTTCTTCACTATTGTTA